>SZWC01002305.1:74111-102156 GCA_023375785.1 Penium margaritaceum | reverse complement strand
CCCCCCCCCCCCCCCCCCCACTCAATGAAGCCTTCAGGCTGCATAATTTTGATGGTCCCCTGAGTATCTCCAATGAGAAGGGAGGGCTTCACATCCACTTGATGAAGGTTCCAGATCTCAGACACCGCCAGCATAGGAATGATGTGGATAGAAGTATACGTGGCCACTGTGGCAAAGGTGTCACTGTAGTTGATGTTGAAGTTCTGGATGTAACTTAAAGAAGCAAGACCTGCCGTAAACTTGCAGGGGTGACCGTTAGAATTCATATTCCACTTGACCACCCACTTACAAGTAGAAGTAGGTGCATTTTGTGGGCGCGGGACCAACGTCCAGGTGTGCTGTTTTGTACAACTTCTCCTTTAAATAAGCAGCATGCCATTTGGTGGCATGAGGACTGGACAGAGCATCTTTGTAACTGACGGGATCAACCACTTGAGTTACAAGGGCAAGGTCTGAGTAGCAGAGTGCAGATGCATTGTGGGAGGAAACATGGGCGGACCACAGTGGAAGCGGTGAAATGCTGGTAGTGCGAAGGAATCCAAGGAGATTTTGCTGTTGAGGTGGTGGTGGTTGGGGCTGCACAGACAGATCCGCAGCTTGAACTTGTTCAAGAGGAAAAAATGGAGATAGAACTACCTCATGCTCATCAACAGTTGCAGCAATAGATTCTTTTCGGAGATGTGGATAAGGAACATCATTTATGTAGAGCTGCGGAGTATGAGCTGGGGATTCATTTGAGTTGGAGAGGTCTTTAAAATGTTAGTCTCATTTTGCACTCTAACTGAAAGTAATATTCTTTTCATCATTTTCCCAAATCCTGTAGGTGTTGCCTCCCTCCTCCTACTGAAAAGAGGAGCATTTCTTGGTATAAGATCCAATTGTGGTGTGTGTTTTGGTGGGAGCGACGAGTAGTCAGTGGAGCCAAATATTTAAAGTAACTTTCAGATGACCGATGGCCAACCAAAGCTTCTTAGGGTGTTGACGTGCTAGCCGGAAAAAGCTTCCTAGGAAGTAAGTTGACCGTGTAGGCAGCTGTGGAGATAGCATCCACCCAGAACCCTGCTGAGAAGCCAGCAGTATGAAGCATGGCTCTGGCCTTGTCAAGTAAGGTCATGTTCATGCATTTTTCTTTCCCATTTTGTTGGAGAGTGAAGGTTACTTTCCTGTGGTGAAGAGTCCTTTTGTTGGCGTATAATTTCTGCACTGTGGCATTGACAAACTTGCCACCATCATCAGACTGGCATGTCAGTTTGATTTTCCACCTCGTGGATCTAGGGCATAATGATGTCTGGCGCCTTGGATTTGTGGCAGAGATATTTCATCCACGCATAGTGATTGTATTCATCAATCAGGACAAGAAATTTATTGCTTTCCCTGAAGCAAATGTTTGTCATTGTTGCGAATATCCATGTGGAAACGTTCCAGTGTCTGGGATGTGGGATTTTTTGTGTAACTGTTGAATCTTTCCTGTGTCAGCTTCCCTGAAAGGAAGCATGTGCACAAATGGTCAGCATCAGCTGATGAAATCAAAGGCAGCCCTCACGGAGGTGATCAAGCTCACCAAGAGCCGCTAGAAAGGACCAATTGTATGTGAGAGACAAGTTGTAGGCTGCGGAGACAAAAATACGGAAGCGTGCGAAGTAGTGTAGAGAGCGCGAATTGCTGGTTTGAATCAGGGATGAGAAAGTAAACTAGCACAGCCTTCTAACATGCCTAAGTACGCCTCATTTAGCACATGGAGCTGGAAGAACCACTCTGTCACATTTCACCTTCTAGGACACTCCTAGACTAGCGGGATGCGCGGCAGTCACACTCTCACACAAGAGAATTACCATCCCTGCCATGTGCACAACCAATAATCTTGGTGGGGACCTTCCTTGAAGCTCCCTGAAGGTCCTCCCGCCGCCTTTCTATCTTAAAGGCCGCCCCAAACCTCCCTGGCCAATAATTGTGGCCGTCATTGGTGCTGGTAGTGCAGGAGCCGTCACTTGAACCGGACCCATTACCACCAAACCTTGAATGTGCATATCTCCCTCAAACGGACTCCGAATTGAGTTCCGTAAAGTGCTACAGAACCAGCAAAATATCCTCCATTCATTATTGTAACCTGATAAGTTTTATCAAGCAACCCACTTTGGTCACTTTTTGGCACCCCATATCCAACACTCTCCCACTTTGCGAAAACAAAAATCACACAAGTCCACATTGTCCCCTCAGCTGCTGAAAGGGGTGCGAGGCCAGCGGCTTGGTCAGGAAGTCTGCAAATTATCATGCTTGAAAGGCAGAAATTGATCTGCACCACCTGCTTCGCCACGATTTCGCGGATGAAGTGATCTTGCAGGTCAATGTACTTGGTGTGGGCGTGAAACACTGCGTTCTTGGTCAGAACAACGGCGCTCATGTTGTCACAGTAGATTATAGTCGCTGTGATCTGCTACTGGCCAAGGCTTGCCAGCAGCTCACGCAGCCACACGGCTTCCTTTGCTGCTTCACTCAAGGCGATGAACTTAGCTTTGGTGGAGGAGAGGGCGACACACTCTTGCTTCTTGCTCCTCCAAGTGATTGCACCTCCCCCGAGTACAAACACGAACCCACTGGTCGACCTCCTTGTGTCCAGCTCACCTCCCCAATCTGCATCACTGTAGCCGATGAGGGTGGGGCTGTTGTTGTCCTTGAAGATAAGGCAGATGCTGCTGCTGTTGTCAAGGTAGCGCAGCACGTGCTTGACTGCCTCCCAATGCAGCACCCCTGGATTCACGCAAAAATTTCTGAGCACTCCCACTGCTTGGCTGATGTCAAGGCGCGTGCCGACTGCTGCGTACATGAGGCTCCCAACTGCTGCTTGGTACGGCACTGCTTCCATGTGGCTGCTCTCTTGCATGCCGCAGGGATTCTGCGCCATGCTCAGCTTTGCTCCCACTTCCAGTGGTGTTACGGCCTTGCGTGCTCATGCCATGTTGAAGCGCTTGACGATGTAGCTTACGTACGTGCTCTGTGACAACTCCAAAGTCAGCTGCTGCCGGTCTCACTTGACCTGAAGGCCATGGTAGTAGCTGAGCTTTCCCATGTCTTTCATGTCAAACCTGGCAGTAAGGGATTGCTTCACATTATCCGAAAGAGACTTGGAGTCAGATGCAATGAGCAGATCATCAACGTAGAGCAAGATGATGACCTGGTTTGCCTCTTGCACGCGCCCATAAAAAGCATGGTCAGCTTCACTGCGCACAAAACCAAGCCCTGCCAGCTGCTCATCCATCTTTTGGTACCATGCTTGCGGTGCTTGCTTCAGGCCGTAAAGAGCCTTCACAAGCTTGCACACCAAATCCTCCTTTCCCTCCACCACATACCCCTCCAGCTACTCCATGTACAACCCCTCCTCAAGGTCACCATTTACAGATGCTCACATCACATCCATTTGGTGCACCTCTCAGTCCGTAGCAGCAGCAAAAACAAGGATCACTTTGCGACAGGTGCAAATGTCTCATTGTAATCCACACCCTTAGTCTGTCCATATCCCTTTGCAACAAACCGTGCTTTGTACCTGAGCACCTTACCATCCGCTCCACGCTTGCGCCTGAAGATCCACCGACACCCAATCACCCGGCTGCCATGTGGATCTTTCTTGAGGGTCCAAGTGCCGTTCTTTGTGAGCGCACCATACTCCTCATGTGCTGTGACACGCCAATCTGCCGCCTCGGTTCTGCGCATGGCTTCACTGAATGTGGCTGGGTCATCGGTGACTGTGAGGAAAAGAAGCTCGAGGTCACACAACTTCGTTGGTGGTGGAACGGTGCACAGGTTTACCAGCTCTTCCAGCGGCCTCTATTTGCTTTCAACTTGCTTGGATCTCCTCAAAAGCTCCACAGTACCATCTGCACCATAGTTGTGGCGTCCGGACCTCCGTGGCAGCTGCCGTGCGTTGCTTTGCTGCTTGTCCTCATTGCTCGATATGGGGTGTCAAAAAGTGACCAAAGTGGGTTGCTTGATAAAAATTATCAGGTCAAAACAGTGAATAGAGGCTTATTTGTTGGTTCTTTAGCACTTTATGGAACTGGATTCGGAGTCCCTATGAGGGAGATATGGATTTTCAAGTTTTGGTGGCAACGGGTCCGGTTCAAGTGACTGCTCCTGCACTACCAGCACCATTGACGACCACAATTATTGGCCAGGGAGGTTTGGAGCGGCCTTCAAGGTAGAAAGGCGGCAGGAGGACCTTCAGGGAGTCTAAAGGAAGATCCTCAGAAAGATTATTGGTTGTGCACATGGCAGGGATGGTAATTCTCTTGTGTGAGAGTGTGACTGCCGCTCATCCCGCTAGGCTAGGAGTGTGCTAGGAGGTGAACATTGACAGAGTGCTCCATGTTCCAAATGAGGCGTACTTAGGCTTGTTAGAAATCTGTGCTAATTTAATTTGTCATCTTTGAGTCAAACTAGCTATTCATGCTCTCTATACAACTTTACATGCTTCCGTATTTTTGCCTCTGTAGCCTACAACTTGTCTCTCACATACAATTGGTCCTGCCTAGTGGATCTTGGTGAGCTTGATCACCTCCCTGAGGGCTGCCTTTGATTGCATCAATAAAATGTTGGCTAGAACAAGTCTTTGCCTCATCCTTGATGTATTCCTTGTACCCTGTTGTGTGAGAGGGTTGTTTGGGGGCTGAACATTGCACTACCATGGCGACATCTGCTTCCGTGGTGGCCAGCGTCAACATCGCCAAGTTTGAAGGCATAAACTTCTTCAACTGGAGCAACAACATGAAGATGGTGCTGATGGAGAAGGGAATTTCTAGCCATGTGAGTGAGCAGGAACCAGATCAGTCCTCTCTCTCACCTGGTGAGGCCCGTACCCACCACGAGAAGCGTGACCGTACCCTTGCAACCATGTACCTCTTTCTTGCGCAACGGCAGCAACTCTTCGTCCGTGGCATCCTCACGCCTAAGGATGTTTGGAAGAAGCTTGAGTCCATTTATGCTTCCAAGTAAATCCTCATAAACATGTAGCTGCATTGCTGCTTTCACACTGTGAAGATGGATGACTCCGGATCCATGATTGATTACATCAACATGGTGAAATCTCTTGCTGACCAGCTTTCTGCAATTGAGGACCCTATCAAGGAACGTGTGCTCATGCTAACCATCCTCTCTGGCCCTCCTAGCAGCTACACTCCTCTCATTGTTTCCCTGCACTAGCGTGGTGACAAGCTCTCCCTCAACGATGTGGAGGAGGGCCTGCTGTTTGAGAGGGAGCGGCGCAAGGGAGAGGACGGCGGAAGCGGACTGGACATCACTCTCATTATCAACTCTGGTCGTGGGGGTGGTGCTGCACCAACCAGGAGCAACTGCAGTGGAGGGAAGAAGTAAGGGAACTGCCACTACTGCAAGAAACTGGGGCATTGGGCACACGAATGCCGGAAGAAGAAGGCGGACCTTGTGGCTGGAGTGGGAGCGGGAAAGCAGTCCGACGCTTCCGCAAAGGCAGCAGATAGGGAGAGTGGATTCATGAGAACCATCCGGGTCTTGCACATATCCAACAACACCGCCTTATTCTGGATCATCGACTCGGGAGCCACGCGATACATGACATGTCACCAAAAGTGGTTTGTTGTTCACACTGTCATTGTTTTGGATATGGGATGCCAAAAAGTAACCAAAGTGGGTTTCTCGATGAAAATCATAAAGTCACAACAGTGATTAGAGGATGTATTGCTGATTCCGTAGCACTTTACGAAACTCAATTTGGAGTCCGTTTGAGGGAGATATGGATTTTCAAGGTTTGGTGGCAATGGGTCCGGTTCAAGTGACGGCTCCTGCACTAGCAGCACCAATTATTTTCCAGGGAGGTTTGGAGCGGCCTTGAAGGTAGAAATACAGCAGGAGGACCTTCAGGGAGCTTCAAGGAAGGTCCCCACCAATATCATTGGTTGTGCACATGGCAGGGATGGTAAATCTCTTCTGTGACAGTGTGACTGCTGCTCATCCCGCTAGGCTAGGAGTGTGCTAGGAGGTGAACTTTGGCAGAGTGCTTCTCCCAGCCCCATGTGCCAAATGAGGCATCCTTATGCTTGTTAGAAATATGTGCTAATGTTATTTCTCATGGACAAGTCAAACCAGCCATTCGCGCTCTCTTCACAACTCCACATGCTTCCCAATCTTTGTCTCTGCAGCCTACAACTTGTCTCTCACATACAATTGGTCCTGCGTAGCGGCTCTTGGTGAGCTTGATGACCTCCCTGAGGGCTGCCTTTTATTTCATCAGTGGAATCATAGCTAGAACAAGGCTCTGCCTCATCCTTGAGCGATTCCTTGCACCCTGTTTTCTGAGAGAGTCGTTTGGAGGCAAAAAATTGCACTACCATGGCGACATCCGCTTCTGTGGTGGCCTCTGTCAACATCGCCAAGTTTGAAGGCATGAACTTCTTCAGCTGGAGTGAAAACATAAAGATGGTGCTGATGGAGAAAGGACTGTGGAGCCATGTGAGTAAGGAGGAACCATTTCAGTCCTCTCTCTCACCTGGTAACGCTCGTACCCACCGGGAGAAGCGTGACCACGCCCTCGCGACCATCTACCTTTACCTCGCCGAACTGCAGCAACTCCTCGTCCGTGGCATCCCCACACCTAAGGAGGTTTGGAAGAAGCTTGAGTCCACTTATGCACCCAAGTCAATCCTCATGAAAATGTAGCTGCGTCGTCGCTTTCACACGATGAAGATGGATGAGTCTGGATCCATGATTGATTACACCAACATGATGAATTCTCTTGCAGACCAGCTTTTTGCAATTGAGAACCCTGTCAAGGAACGTGTGCTCGTACTAACCATCCTCTCTTGCCTTCCTAGCAGCTACACTCCTCTCATTGTTGCCCTGGACCAGCATGGCGACATGCTCTTCCTTAACGATGTAGAGGAGAGCCTGCTGTTTGAGGAGGAGCGTGCAAGGGAGAGGACAGCGGAAGCGGACTGGACATCGCTCTCATCACCAACTCTGGTCGTGGGGGCAGTGGTGCACCAACCAGGAGCAACGGCAGAGGAGGGAAGAAGAAGGGGAACTTTCACTACTGCAAGAAGCCGGGGCATTGGGCACGAATGCCGGAAGAAGAAGGCGGACCTTGCGACTGGAGTGGGAGCGGGAAAGCGGTTCAATGCTTCCGCAAACGCAACAGATTGGGAGAGTGGATTGGTGACAGCAATCCAGGCCCTACACGTCTCCGACAACATTGCCTTATTCTGGATGATTGACTCAGGAGCCACGCGGCACATGACATGTCAACGGGAGTGGATTGTTGTCTACACCGTCATTGAGCCTCGTTGGGTGTACATGGGGGACAACCATGTGCAAATGGGGGTTGGGAAGGATGAGATTGTGTTTTGTGCTTCTGTTGAGGGCAAGCACATGGAACGTCGTTTGAAGAGGGTGCTCCATGTTCCAAGGCTGGCAGCTAACCTCTTCTGTGTCTAGTCTCTCATCTCGGAAGGCATGCAGGTTTGCTTTGAGAATGGTGGCTGCACCATCTCTACACGTGCAAACCCTGTGCATGCAAAAGCAGACAAGGAGGACGAACTCTACCATCTCTATGTGTCATGGGAGAAGGAAGCTGGCTCAGAAATGGCGGTGAGAGAGGGAAAACACAACATCGGCCTGTGGCATCGCCGGTTTGGTCATCTTGGCTTTGGTGCCATCATCTCCATGCACAAGATGGTCAACGTCCTGGAGCTTAAGGGGTCAAAGAAGCCAGGTGCATCGGCTTGTGAGAGTTGCATTGAATGGAAGCAGGCCCCCACTTCATTCTCCGGGGAAGGAAAAGGGGAGGCAGTGCTTCTCTCACTTGTTCACTCTGATTTGTGCGTTCCCATGCCATCTCAGTCGTTGTCGGGCAAGTTGTAATTTGCCACATTCATTGATGACAAGTCAATGAAGACGTGGGTGTTCTTCCTGGTTGGAAAGGATGAGTGCTTTGATACTTTCAAGGTGTGGATTGTTGCTGCACAGAATGAGAGTGGCAGACGGTTTAAGGTGCTTCGCACCAACGGTGGAGGAGAATACCAATGATTTCCGCAACTTCCTCAAGCAACGCGGGATCAGGCACGAGGTCACCCCACCTGGAACACCGCAGCTGAAGGGCGTGGCTGAACGCGTGAACCACACGCTCATGGAGCGTGTTTGCAGCATGCTCCAAGACGCGGAGCTCCCGCCAACCTCTTGGGTGGAAGTGGTCAACACTGCCGTGTACCTTAAAAACCAGAGTACCACGGGCGCCGTGCCACTGATGACATCCGAGGAGGCGTGGACGGGACGCAAGCCAACAGTGTCACACCTGAAAGTCTTCGGGTGTGGCGCATTTGTGCACGTGCCTATTGTTCTTCTATGCCCCATGGCCACTGCTATGGCTTGACGGACAGGTTGGGCATGCACTGCTCCCTTGGAATAAGTCCCCCAGACCTTGTTCGTGGTGCAAGTCCAAGCGAGACACCAGAAGTGTAGCGCAATGGATAGCATGTTGGACTTAGGGACAACAGGTCTTGCGATCGAGCCTTGATGTGCGTAGGAGGTTTTTTGACCTTCTAGCACAGGGGAAGTTTCTTAGACATTTCTCCATGCATGAGGAGAGTGCACTACTTGGCGGTCAGTGGATGAGCCAATTGGCGGACTGGTGAGGTGGTGTGGAGTGACCACCCCAAAAGTGTCACTACCCACACACCTTAGAAGCCAGGCCTAGGACAATATGTATTAGGCTCATTCCTCATTCTAATTACACAATCTAGCCTTAGATGCTCCTCACAGAGTTGTCCAACTAAGGAACAGTATAAAGAAGACACTGGTTGGTCTAAGCCCCAGGAGTTAGTCTTTGACTAGCACCTCGCGCGAAAGTGACCAAGTGTTAAGTGGACACAGTTGCTAGCAAGTGATTGCCTAGGAACTGCTCAGTGTGGAACCGTGATCCTGAGGGTGATATCTTCTCCTAGCTGAAATGCTAGGAGCGGACGGCAGGTGCTATTGTGTCAGCCCTGTTTTCTAGTCCGTTTGCCTCAGGCCGGTTGACAAAGGGTTATGGGCCCACACTGACCAGTTGTAAGGCACGCTTCGCTCAACTCTGGTACGCTCTCTCCAAGTGCACACATCAGCTCCATCAGCTCCATCAGCTTCATCANAGTGATTGCCTAGGAACTGCTCAGTGTGGAACCGTGATCCTGAGGGTGATATCTTCTCCTAGCTGAAATGCTAGGAGCGGACGGCAGGTGCTATTGTGTCGGCCCTGTTTTCTAGTCCGTTTGCCTCAGGCCGGTTGACAAAGGGTTATGGGCCCACACTGACCAGTTGTAAGGCACGCTTCGCTCAACTCTGGTACGCTCTCTCCAAGTGCACACATCAGCTCCATCAGCTCCATCAGCTTCATCAGCTCCAACGGCTTGGTCTGCACTTAGCACACAGGGACTAAGGACAAGCTCTGCCCTTGGAGGCACGACCCTTGTGTCCCAACCAGGACAAGCTCTGCCCTTGGTGGCAAGACCCTGGGTGTGTTGATGTAGATGTATTCTCTGTCTGCAGGTGAACATCGGCTGGAGGGGTAAGCAACGGATCTGCATCCTAAAACCGGTAGCATACATCAGCTAACATCAGCCTACATCGGCCTCAACGCAGTAGAGACGTGGGAAGCAAACAAGGGCAACAAAAATGGTTGACCCATCGGGAGGAGTGGGGGCTGCCGCAGGGCAGTCCTCAAGCTCAACAGTGGCTACCAGAGGGCAGACCACAGGAGCAAATGTGAGTGCTACGTCACTGCCGCAAGGTCTTAGACCCCTGGGAGGAATCCCCATTTTTGAGGGGATTGACTTCCCCCTTTGGAGATGGCAGTTGGAGCTGGCGATGAAAGTGCGCGGCTTCATCAAGCTACTGAAGGGAGAGGAGCAGGTTCCCGTGGAAGGCACATCTGAGCATGAGGCATGGATGGATCGAAATGATATTGCCATGTCATTCCTCAGCAACGCGATAGCCAAGAAGTATGTTCCCATCATTGCCGGGTATACGCTGGCTTCCAAAGCTTACGACAAGCTCAAGCGCGTGCACCAATCCACCTCCCTTGCGAACAGACTATTTATCCTACAACGGCTGATCAGCATGCGAGTGAATGAGGGTGAATCAATCCTCGATTTCCTACAGGAGTTTGAAGGACTCCTTGGCGAGGCTCGCCAGATGAACTGGGACCTTGACGAGAACATGCAAGCCATGATCCTCCTCATGGCGCTACCGGAGAGCTGGAGCCCAATGATCACCGTCATGGGCGACTGGAAGGAGGACGACCTGACGTACACGGCAGTGTCCGAGTACGTGCGAAACGAGGCCATGCGCCGCAGCGGAAGTGAGGCAAACTTCTCAGCCTATGCCGCACGCTACGGTGGCCGCGGGAGCAAAGGGTCAGCCTCTGGTCAGNGCAATGACCAGGCTGGATTTGTCTCCATCAGCCCCACCAATCGGCGGTTCAGATGTGCAAACGGCAGTGTCGTCAATGCAAAGGGCGTGGGAGACAAGTTGGTGAGCATCAACCTTAATGGTGCAGAGAAGGATCTACGGCTATGTGACGTGGTCTACATGCCCTCCTTTGCGGCAAACCTTCTGTCCGTGTCAAAGATAACGGACAACGACATGACAGTTGTGTTCACACAGAAGAAGGCGTTCATCGCCAGGAACGAGGAAATCAAGGTCCTCTATGCCAACAAAGATCTCGTGGCACAGGTTCCACGGGTTGACGGACTCTACGTATTGCAGACAATGGCAGCAAAGACCTCGGAAGACGAGGGTCATGCGGGTGCAGGGGAGGTAGTGGTCTCGGCACAAACACAGGAGAGCACACCAACGAGAACTGAAAAAGCAACCTCTACCGCAAAGGATGAAGACGCTGATCTGTGGCACAGACGTTTTGGGCACGTTGCAAACAGCACGCTCCAAGTCATTCAGCAACAACAGCTGGTCCGTGGCATGGATGGTTGCAAGAAGGATGCGGTTGGGTGTGGCAGCCTGTGTGAACCTTGCCTCCAAGGCAGGACCAAACGAACGCGCTTTGAGCGCAATGGTCGCCGCGCAGAATCAGCCCTTGACCTGATTCATACCAACGTGTGTGGACCCTTTCGCACGGCGTCAAACGGTGGTAGCAAGTATTTTTTTACCTTCATAGATGACCACAGCCGCAAGGTGTGGACCTTCTTCCTCAAAACAAAGGGAGAGGTCAGAGAAAAGTTGCAGGAGTTTGTCGCCATGGTGGAGCGGCAGACCGGAAAGAA
Organism: Penium margaritaceum; assembly: GCA_023375785.1. Classification (NCBI taxonomy): domain Eukaryota; kingdom Viridiplantae; phylum Streptophyta; class Zygnematophyceae; order Desmidiales; family Peniaceae; genus Penium; species Penium margaritaceum. The sequence goes on along the minus strand of SZWC01002305.1, from coordinate 90,880 downwards.
AGTCAAAGGGATGCGGAGCGACAACGGCGGAGAGTACGAGGCATGCAAGGGCTGGTTGCGGCAACATGGGATCAACCACCAGCCCACAACGCCTTACACGCCACAGAGCAATGGTGTTGCCGAACGGATGAATCAGACCATCCTCGGCATGGTGCGTAGCATGCTCTTTGATGCAAGGCTTCCACCGCGGTTTTGGGCGGAAGCGGCAAGAACGGCATGCTATCTTGTCAACCTGACTCCTGCGGCTGCTCTGGGCAGGCGCGGAAAGAAGAAGGGCAAGCAACAGATGACGCCACAAGAAGTTTGGTCAGGGAAGAAGCCGGACGCATCACACCTGAAAGTGTTCGGCTGCACCGCATGGGCAAAGGTCCAGGCGGGTGAGGGTGCCGGCAAGCTGGATTCAAGAGCACGAAAGTGCGTTATGGTGGGCTATGAGACGGCCCACAAGACATATCGCTTGTGGGACCTGGCAGGAAGAAGACTCATCACCAGCCGGGATNCGTCCATCGAAGAAAATGGCACATGGGTGCTGGTGGACAGACCCGCTAACGCTCACGTGGTGGGCTCAAAGTGGGTGCTCAGGTTGAAGCGGAAGCAAGATGATAGCATCGACAAGTACAAGGCAAGGGTCGTGGCGAAAGGGTTCTCACAGCGCGCAGGGTCCGAGTACGATGAGACCTTTGCACCTGTCGTCACGTTTGCCTCCATCAGGTCCCTGCTTGCTGTCGCTGCCGCCAAAGACCTTGAGATCCACCAGATGGATGTGAAGACAGCCTTCCTTTATGGGAAGCTCGACAAGGAAGTGCTAATGGAGGTACCGGAAGGTGTCAAAGCACCTGAGGGTAAGGTGTGCAAGCTGGTGAAGGCGTTGTACGGGCTGAAACAGGCCCCACGGATCTGGTACAAGGAGATGGACAGCTTCATGGCTGAGATCTCCTTCGCACATTGCAATAATGACCCTAGCGTCTATGTGCGGGAGGACGAACGTGGCTTGCTACTTGTGGCGTTATACGTGGATGATCTTATCATGTGTTCTTCCTCGCAGGAGGCCCTCACGGACCTCAAGAAAAATCTGGCTGGCAAATTTAAGATGAAGGACATGGGACCTCTCGAGTACTACCTCGGGATTGCTGTTCACCGGAACCGCAAAGCAGGCACCATCGAGCTCAACCAGACCAAGTACATCATGGACATCTTGAAGCGCTACAACATGGAGGACTGCAAGCCCGTCAGCACCCCCATGCCCTCCGACTGCAAGCTCTCCTCCTCCATGTCACCAAGCAACGAGGCAGACCGGCGGCAGATGCAAAACATTCCGTACCAGTCCGCCATTGGATGCCTCATGTATGCAATGGTGGGAACACGACCTGACATTGCTTATGCAATGGGTCAGGTGAGCAGGTTTGTGGCCAACCCTGGGCCAGAACATTGGTAAGTCATGAAGCGGATTTTTTGCTACCTCAAAAGGACTCGGCACGTCGGACTTTGGTTTGGAGGTCTAGAAGGATCAGACTTGCTGCGACTAACATGCTACACTGACGCGGACTGGGGAGGACGGATTGATGACAGGAAGTCCACCTCAGGGTTTGTCTGTCTTCTCAATGGTGGTGCGGTCTCGTGGGCAAGCAGGAAGCAGGAATGCGTCTCGATTTCTACTGCTGAGGCGGAGTACGTTGCACTCTTCGAAGTGTGCAAGGAAACACAGTGGCTTCGCAGTTTGTTTGATGAGATCAAGGCACCACAAGAGGAAGCAACCGTCATCCGCATCGACAACCAAAGTGCCATGGCTATGGCAGAGGAAGACATGATCTCCCGGCGTACAAAGCACATCGATATTCGGTACCACTACTCACGTGACCTTATTGCCAAGGGTGTCGTGGAACTGGAGCACGTCGCAACCAAGAAAATGCTTGCCGACTTCTTGACAAAGCCGCTAGACAGTGAATTGCATGTTACAGGTGCTCGAGGAGTCGGCATGGTGGATGCAAGAGATGAGAACTAAAGACCAAGAAAACATACATGCACTTACACAACCTAGAGCTACAGGTTCATGCCGAAGAAAAAACTACCACAACAGGTGGCCTAAGGTGCAAGGGAGAGATTGTTGTTCTTCTATGCCCCATGGCCACTCCTATGGCTTGACGGACAGGTTGGGCATGCACTGCTCCCTTGGAGTAAGTCCCCCAGACCTTGTTCGTGGTGCAAGTCCAAGCGAGACACCAGAAGTTTAGCGCAATGGATAGCATGTTGGACTTAGGGACAACAGGTCCTGCGATCGAGCCTTGATGTGCGCAGGAGGTTTTTTGACCTTCTAGCATAGGGGAAGTTTCTTAGACATTTCTCCATGTATGAGGAGAGTGCGCCACTTGGTGGTCAGTGGATGCGCCAATTGGCGGACTGGTGAGGTGGTGTGGAGTGACCACCCCAAAAGTGTCACTACCCACACACCTTAGAAGCCAGGCCTAGGACAATATGTACCAGGCTCATTCCTCATTCTAATTACACAATCTGGCCTTAGATGCTCCTCACAGAGTTGTCCAACTAAGGAACAGTATAAAGAAGACACTGGTTGGTCTAAGCCCCAGGAGTTAGTCTTTGACTAGCACCTCGCGCGAAAGTGACCAAGTGTTAAGTGGACACAGTTGCTAGCAAGTGATTGCCTAGGAACTGCTCAATGTGGAACCGTGATCCTGAGGGTGATATCTTCTCCTAGCTGAAATGCTAGGAGCGGACGGCAGGTGCTAGTCCGTTTGCCTCAGGCCGGTTGACAGTGCCTATCGGCAACGGCAACAAGCTAGATGCAAAGTCGGTGAAGGCAGCCTTTCTCGGCTACGACACCATGGGATACCGCCTCTACAACCTCGCTGCTTGCAAGATCATCCGCAGCCGTGACGTGGTCTTTCAAGAGGACGTGAAGGGCTGCACTTGGAGCCCCATGTCTACAGTTCCACTTGCTGCCACACTCGTACCAGAAGTGGGAGAAGAGCCGGTAGCAAAAGAGGGCGGTGCACAAGATGGCGGTGACAGGAGCAACGACAAGGAGGTGGAGGGAGCTGAGAAGGAGAAAGCAACGGAATCTGATGAGGAAAAGCAACAAAGCAATGCACGGCAGCTGCCACGGAGGTCTGGATGCCACAGCTATGGTGCAGATTGTCCTGTGGAGCCGTTGAGGAGATCCAGGCGCCTTGCAAGCAAACAGAGGCTGCTGGAGGAGCTGGTGTACCTTTGCACTGTTCCACCACCAACGGAGTTGTCTGACCTTGAGCTTCTCTTCCTCACAGTCACCGATGACCCAGCCACACTCGCTAAAACAGTGTGCAGCGCCAAGGCAGCACATTTGCGTGCCGCAACAGATGAGTATTATGGTGCGCTCATAAAGAACGGCACCTGGACCCTTGAGGAAGCTCCACATGGTAGCCGGGTGATTGGGTGTCGGTGGATCTTCAGGCGCAAGCGTGGTGCGGATGGTAAGGTGCTCAGGTAGAGAGCACGGTTGGTTGCAAAGGGATATGGGCAGACTGAGGGTCTGCATCTCAATGATACATTTGCACCTGTCGCAAATTTCCCGTCCATCCAAGCGATCCTTGCTCTTTCCGCTGCTGTGGACTGGGAGGTGCACCAAATGGATATGTCGTGTGCATTTCTGAATGGTGACCTCAAGGAGGAGGTGAACATGGAGCAGCCGGAGGGGTATGTGGTGGAGGGAAAGGAGGATTTTGTGTGCAAGCTTGTGAATGCTCTTTACGCCCTGAAGCAAGCACCGCAAGCAAGGGACCACAAGATGGATGAGCAGCTGGCTGGGCTTGGTTTTGTGCACAGTGAAGCTGACCATGCAGTTTATGGACACGTGCAAGAGGCAAGCCAGGTCATCATCTTGCTCTATGTTGATGGTCTGCTCATTACATCTGACTCCAAGTCTCTTTTGGACAATGTGAAGCAGTCCCTTGCTGCCAGGTTCGACATGGAAGACATGGGAGAGCTCGGCTACTCTCTTGGCCTTTAGGTAAAGCGCGAACGGCAGCAGCTGAATTTGGAATTGTTGCAGAGGACCTACGTGATCTACATCGTTAAGTGCTTCAACATGGCAGGAGTGCGCAAGGCCGCAACACCACCAGAAGTAGGAGTAAAGCTGAGCATGACGTAGACTCCCCCAAGCATGCAAAAGAGCAGACGCATGGAAGCAGTGCCGTACCAAGCAGCAATTGGGAGCCTCATGTATGCAGCATTTGGCACGCGCCTTGACATCAGCCAAGCAGTGGGAGTGCTCAGCAAGTTTTGCGCGAAACCGGGCGTGCCGCATTGGGAGGCAGTCAAGCGTGTGCTGCGCTACCTTGACAACAGCAGCAGCCTTTGCCTCACCTTCAATGACAACAACAGCCCCATTCTCATCGGCTACAGTAGTGCAGATTGGGGAGGTGACCTGGACACAAGGAGGTCGACCAGTGGGCTCGTGTTTGTACTCGGGGGAGGTGCAATCACTTGGAGGAGCAAGAAGCAAGAGTGCGTTGCCCTCTCCTCCACCGAAGCTGAGTACATCGCCTTGAGTGAACCAGCAAAGGAAGCCGTGTGGCTGCGTGAGCTGTTGGCAAGCCTTGGACAACAGCAGACCACAGCGACTACAATCTACTTTGACAGCATGAGCGCCATTTCTCTGACCAAGAATGCAGAGTTTCACGCCTACACCAAGCACATTGACCTGAAATATCACTTCATCCGCGAACTCGTGCCAAAGCAGGTGGTGCAGATCTAGTTCTACCTTTCAAGCATGATAATGGCAAACTTCCTCACCAAGCCGCTGGCCTCGCACCGCTTTCAGCAGCTGAGGGGAAAGTGTGGATTTATGTGATTTTTATTCTTGCAAAGTGGGAGAAGTTGGATATGGGGTGCCAAAAAGTGACCGAAGTGGGTTGCTTGATAAAAATCATCAGGTCACAACAGTGAATAGAGGATGTTCTGCTGGTTTTGTACCACTTGAAAAAACTCAATTTAGAGTCTGCTTGAGGGAGATAAAGATTTTCAAGGTTTGGTGGCAATGGGTCCGGTTCAAGTGACAGCTTCTGCACTACAAGCACCAATGCTGGCCACAATTATTGGCCAGGGAGGTTTGGAGCGGCCTTCAAGGTAAAACGGCAGTAGGATGACCTTCAAGGAGCTTTGAGGAAGGTCCCCACCAATATTATTGGTTGTGCACATGTCAGGGATGGTAATTCTCTTGTGTGAGAGTGTGACTGCCGCTCATCCTGCCAGGCTAGGACTGTGCTAGGAGGTAAACTTTGACAGAGTGGTTATTCCAGCTCCATGTGCCAAATGAGGCGTACTTAGGCTTGTTAGAAAGCTGTGCTAATTTACTTTCTCATCCATAAGTTAAACCAGCCATTCTCACTCTCTACACAACTTCACACGCTTCCGTGTTTTTGTCTCTGCAGCCTACAACTTGTCTCTCACATACGATTGGTATTGCCTAGCGGCTCTTGGTGAGCTTGATCACCTCCCTGAGGGCTGCCTTTTATTGCATCACACTGAGCCTTGTCGGGTGTACATGGGAAAAAACCATGTGCAATTGGCAGTTGGGGAGGGTGAGATTGTGTTTTGTGCTTCCGTTGAGGGCAAGCATGTGGAACGTCGTGTGAAGGGGGTGCTCCATGTTCCGGGGCTGGAAGCTAACCTCCACTCTGTCTCATCTCTTATCTCCAAAGGCAAGTAGGTTTACTTTGAGAATGGTGTCTATACCAACTCTGCACGTACAGGCCATGTGCTTGTAAAAGCGGACAAGGAGGATGGACTCTATTGTCTCTATGTATCATCGGAGAAGGAAGCCGACTCAGCGTTGGCGGCAAGAGAGGGAAAACACGACATCCGCCTGTGGCACCGCCGGCTTGTTCACCTCGGCTTTGGCGCCATCAATTCCATGCAGCACATGGTCCATGGCTTGGAGCTTAAGGGGTTGAAGCAGCCAGGTGCATCGGCTTGTGAGGCCCCGTGCTCCATTCTCCAAGGAAGGGAAGGGGGCGGCTGAGCTTCTCACACTTATTCACTCTGATTTGTGCTGCAAGTTGTACTTTGTCACATTCATTGATGACAAGTTGAGGAAGACGTGGGTGTCTTTCCTGGCGGGAAAGGATGAGTGCTTTGATGCTTTTAATATGTGGATTACTGCTACACAGAATGAGAGTGGCAGGCTGTTGAAGGTGCTTTGCACCGACGGTGGAGGAGAGTACCTCTCCAATGACTTCCGCAACTTCCTCAAGCGTCACGGGATCAGGCACGAGGTCACCCTACCTGGAACACCACAGCTGAACGGCATAGCCGAACGCGCGAACCGCATGCTCATGGAGCGTGTTTGCACCATGCTCAAAGGCGCTGGGCTCCCGCCAACCTTTTGGGCGGAAGCGGTCAACACTGCCGTGTACATGAAAACTATAGACCCAAGTGCGACGTGCCACTGATGATATTGGAAGAGGCGTGGATGGGACGCAAGCCAACAGTGCGCACCTGATAGTCTTTAGGTGTGGTGCATTTGTGCACGTGCCTGCCGGCAACCGCAAGAAGCTGGACGCACAGTCGGTGAAGGCGGCCTTCCTTGGCTACAACACCATGGGATACCGCCTCTACAACCTCGCTGCTCACAAGATCATCCGCAGCCGTCACGTAGTCTTTCAACAGGACGTGAAGGGCTGGACTCGGAGCCCCATGTCTGCAGTTCCACTTGCTCCCGCACTTGTACCAGACGTGAGAGAACAGCCGGTAGCAGAAGTGGGCAGTGCGGAAGATGGCGGTGATAGCGGCAATGACAAGGAGTTGGAGGGAACAGAGAAGCAGAAAGCAACGGAATCTGATGAGGAGGAGGAGCATAGCAACGTACGGTAGCTTCCACGGAGATCTGGATACCACAACCATGGTGCATATGGTCCTGTGGAGCCGTTGAGGAGATCCAAGCGCCTCGCAAGCAAACATAGGCCGCTGGAGGAGCTGGTGAACCTGTGCACCGTTCCAGCACCAACAGAGTCATCTGACCTCAAGCTTTTCTTCCTCACAGTCACCGATGACACAGCCACATTGACTGAAGCCATGCACAGCGTCAAGGCGGCATATTGGCGTGCCAAAACAGATGAGGAGTATGGTGCACTCATCTAGAACGGCACCTGGACCCTCGAGGAAGCTCCACATGGCAGCGGGGTCATCGGGTGTCGGTGGATCTTCACGTGCAAGCGTAGTGCGGATGGTAAGGTGCTCAGGTACAAAGCATGGTTGGTTGCAAAAGGATATGGGCAGACTGAGGGTGTGGATTACAATGAGACATTTGCACCTGTCGCAAAATTCCCATCCATGTGAGCAATCCTTGCTCTTGCTGCTGTTATGGACTGGGAAGTGCACCAAATGGATGTGACGGGTGCATTTCTAAATGGTGACCTTGAGGATGAGGTGTACATGGAGCAGCCGGAGGGGTATGTGGTGGAGGGAAAGGTGGATTTGGTGTGCAAGCTTCTGAAGGCTCTTTACAACCTGAAGCAAGCACCGGTAGCATAGGACCACAAGATGGATGAGCAGCTGGCTGGGCTTGGTTTTGTGCACAGTGAAGCTGACCATGCAGTTAATGGGCGTGTGCAACAGGCAGGCCAGGTCATCATCTTGCTCTATGTTGATGATCTGCTCATTGCATCTGACTCCAAGTCTCTTTTGGACGATGTGAAGCAGTCCCTTGCTGCCACGTTTGACATGAAAGACATGGGAGAGCTCAGCTACTACCTTGGCCTTCAGGTCAAGCGCGACCGGCAGCAGCTGACTTTGGAGTTGTCGCAGAGAACCTACGTGAGCAACATCGTCAAGTGCTTCAACATGGCAGGAGTGCGCAAGGCCGCAAAACCACCGGAAGTGGGAGCAAAGCTGAGCATGACGCAGAATCCCCACGGCATGCAAGAGAGCCGCCGCATGGAAGCAGAGCCATACCAAGCAGCAATTGGGAGCCTCATGTACGCAGCAGTTGGCACGCGCCTCAACATCAGCCAAGCAATGGGAGTGCTTGGCAATTTTTACGCAAATCCGGCAATGCTGCATTGGGAGGAGGTCAAGCACGTGCTGCGCTACCTTGAAAGCTGCAGCAGCCTTTGCCTCACCTTCAATGGCAACAACAGCCCCATCCCCATCAGCTACAGCGATGCAGATTCGGGAGGTAACCTGGACACAAGGAAGTCGACCAGTGGGTTTGTGTTTGTACTCGGGGGAGGTGCAATCAGTTGGAGGAGCAAGAAGCAAGATTGTGTTGCCCTCTACTCCACCAAAGCTACGTACATTGTCTTGAGTGAAGTAGGAATGGAAGCGGTGTAGATACGTGAGCTGCTAGCAAGCCTTGGACAGCAGAAGACCACAACAAGTACAATGTACTGTGACAACATGAGCGCCATTGCTCTGACCAAGAACGCAGATTTTCACGCCCGCACCAAGCACATTGACCTGCCATATCACTTCATCCGCAAACTCGTGGCAAAGCAGGTGGTGCAGATCAAGTTCTTCCCTTCAAGTATGATGCTGGCAGACTTCCTAACCAAGACGCTGGTAGTGCACTGCTTTCAGCAGCTGAGGGGACAGTGTGGACTTGTGTGATTTTTTTTCTTGCAAAGTGAGAGAATGTTGGATATGGGGTGCCAACAAGTGACCAAAGTGTGTTGCTCGATAAAAATCATCAGGTCACAACATTCAATAGAGGATTTTTTTCTGGTTCTGAAGAAATTTAGGGAACTTGATTCAGAGTCCGTTTGGGGGAGATATGGATTTTCAAGGTTTGGTGGCAATGGGTCCGGTTCACGTGACGGCTCCTGTACTACCAGCACCAAGGACAGCCAAAATTATTGGCCAGGGAGGTTTGGAGCGGCCTTCAAGGTAGAAAGGCAGCAGGGGAACCTTTAGGGAGCTTTAAGGAAGGTCCCCACCAAGATTATGGGTCGGGCACATGGCAGGAATGGTAATTCTCTTGTGTGAAAGTGTGACTGCCGCTCATCCCGTTAGGCTAGGAGTATGCTAGGAGGTGAACTTTGACAGATTGGTTCTTCCAGCTCCATGTGCCAAATGAAGTGTACGTAGGCTTGTTAGAAAGCTGTGCTAAAGTAATTTCTCATCCACGAATCAAACCTTTTGCACTCTCTACACAACTTTACACACTTCTGTATTTTTGCAGCCTACAATTCGTCTCTCACATACAATTGGTCATGCCTAGCGGCTCTTGGTGAGCTTGATCACCTCCCTGAGGACTGCCTTTGATTGCATCACTCACCAGATTCCCTTGCTTTCTCCTCCTGAGCTGCCTCACCTCTTTGTCACCATCCTTGCGTCTGAAGATCCACCAGCACCCGATCACCCAGCTGCCATGTGGAGCTTCCTCAAGGGTTGAGGTGCCGTTCTTCATGGGCGCACCACACTGCTCATCTGCTGCAGCGCGCGAATCTGCCGCCTCGGTGCTGCGCATGGCTTCAGCAAATGTGGCTGGGTCATCGGTGACTGTGAGGAAGAGAAGCTTGAGGTCAGACGACTCCGTTGATGGTGGAACGGTGCACAGGTTCACCAGCTCCTCCAGCTGCCTCTGTTTGCTTGCAAGGCGCTTGGATCTCCTCAACGGCTCCACAGGACCATCTGCACCATTGTTGTGGTGTCCAGACCTCCGTGGTAGCTGCTGTGCATTGCTTTGCTGCTCCTCCTTATCAGATTCCGTTGCTTTCTCCTTCTTAGCTCCCTCCACATCCTTGTCGTTGCCGCTCTCACCGTTTTTTTCTGCACCGGCCTCTTCTGCTACCAGCTCTTCTCCTACTTCTGGTACGCGTGCAGGAGCAAGTGGAGCTACAGACATGGGGCTCCAAGTCCAGCTCTTCATGTCCTCTTGAAAGACACCGTCACGTCTGCAGATGATCTTGCGAGCAGAGAGGTTGTAGAGGCGGCATCCCATGGTGTTGTAGCCGAGGAAGGCCGCCTTCACCGACTTTGCATCCGGCTTGTTGCGGTTGCCGGCAGGCACGTGCACAAATGCGCCGCACTTGAAGACTTTCAGATGCGTCACTGTTGGCTTGCGTCCCGTCCACGCCTCCTCCAGTGTCATCAGTGGCACGGCGCGCGTGGGACTCCGGTTTTTCAGCTACATGGTAGTGTTGACCACTTCCGCCCAAAAGGTTGGCGGGAGCTCCGCATCTTGGAGCATGCTACAAACACGCTCTATGAGCATGCGGTTCGCGCGTTCAGCCACGCCTTTCTGCTGCGGTGTTCGAGGTGGGGTGACCTTGTGCCTTATCCCGCGACGCTTGAGGAAGTTGCGAAAGTCATTGGAGAGGTACTCTCCTCCACCGTCGGTACAAAGCACCTTCAACCACCTACCACTCTCATTCTGTGCTGCAGCATTCCACACCTTGAAAGCATCAAAGCACTCATCCTTTCCAGCCAGGAAGGACACCCATGTCTTCCTCGACTTGTCATCAGTGAATGTGACAAAGTACATGTTTCCGGACAAGGACTGTGATGGCATGGGACCACACAAATCAGAGTGAACAAGTGAGAGATGCTCAGCTGCCCCCTTCCCTTCCCCGGAGAATAGAGTGTGGGCCTGCTTCCCTTCAATGCAACTCTCACAAACGGATGCACCTAGCTGCTTCACCCCCTTAAGCTCCAGGCCGTGGACCATCTGCTGCATGGAGATAAAGGCGCCAATGCCAAGGTGACCAAGCCGGCGGTGCCACAGGCCGATGTCGTGGTTTCCCTCTCTCGCCGCCACGCTGAATTGGCTTCCTTCTCTGATGACACATAGAGACGGTAAAGTCTGTCCTCCTTGTCCGCTTTTGCAAGCACCATCTCTGCACAAGGAGAGATGGTGCATCCACCATTGTCAAAGTGAACCTGCATGCCTTCAGAGATGAGAGATGAGACAGAGAGGAGGTTAGCTACCAGCCCCGGAACATGGATCACCCCCTTCTCACGACGTTCCATGTGCTTGCCCTCAACGGAAGCACAAAACACAATCTCACCCTACCCAACCGCCATTTGCACATGGTTGTCCCCCATGTACACCCAACGAGGCTCAATGACGGTGTAGATAACGAACAGCTCCTGGTGACACATCATGTGCCGCGTGACTCCTGAGTCAATGATCCAGAAAAGGCGATGTTGTCGGAGACGTGCAGGACCCGGATGGTTGTCACGAATCCACTCTCACAATCTGCTACATTTGTAGAAGCGTCAGACTACTTTCCCGCTCCCACTCCAACCGCAAGGTTGGCCTTCTTCTGCCGGCATCCGCGCGCACCATGCCCCGGCTTCTTGCTTAAGTGGCAGTTCTCCTTCTTCTTCCCTCCTCCGCGGTTACTCCTGGTTGGTGCAGAACGGCCCCCACGACTAGAGTTTGTGATGAGAGCGACGTCCAGTTTGCTTTCGCTGTCCTTTCCCTTGCACCGCTTCTCCTCAAACAGCAGGCTCTCCTCCACATTGTTAAGGGAGATCTTGTCGCCACCCTGGTCCAGGGCAACAATGAGAGGAGTGTAGCTACTAGAAAGACTAGAGAGGATGGTTAGTATGAGCACACGTTCCTTGACAGGGTCCTCAATTGCAGAAAGGTTGTCGGCGAGAGATTTTACAGTGTGAAAGCAACGACGCAGCGGCATGATCATAAGAATTGAACTGGATGCATAAGTGGACTCAAGATTTTCCCAAACCTCCTTAGGCGTGAGGACGCCATGGACAAGAAGTTTCTACCTTTTGGCGAGGTTGAGGTACATGGTCGCAAGGGCACGGTCACGCTTCTCGCGGTGGGTACGGGCCACACCAAGTGAGAGAGAGGACTGAGGTGGTTCCTTCTCACTTACATGGCTCCATAGTCCCTTCTCCATCAGCACCATCTTCATGTTGTCGCTCCAGTTGAATATGCTCTTGCCCTGAACTTGGCGATTTTGAAGCCGGCCAGCACATAAGCGGATATCGCCATGGTAGTGCAATGTTCAGCCCCCAAACGACTCTCTCACACAACAGGGTGCAAGGAATGCCTCAAGGATGAGGCAGAGCCTTGTTCTAGCTCTGATACCGCTGATGCAATCAAAGGCAGTCCTCAGAGAGGACTGCATTTGATTGCCGTTAGGCAGGACCAATTGTATGTGAGAGACAAGTTGTAGGCTGCAGAGACAAAAACACGGAAGCATGTGAAGTTGGGCAGAGAGCGTGAATGGCTGGTTTGACTCATGGATTAGAAATAACATTAGCACAGCTTTCTAACAAGACTAAGTACGCCTCATTTGGCACATGGAGCTGGAAGATCCACTGTGTCAAAGTTCACCTCCTAGAACACTCCTAGCCCAGCGGGATGAGCGGCAGTCACACCCTCACACAAGAGAATTACCATCTCGCCATGTGCACAACCAATAATCTTGGTGGGGACCTTCCTTGAAGCTCCCTGAAGTTTCTCTTGCCGCATTTATACCTTGAAAGCCGCTCCAAAGCTCCCTGGCCAATAATTGTGGCCGTCATTGGAGCTGGTAGTGTAGGAGCCGTCACTTGAACCGGACCCATTGCCACCAAACTTTGAAAATCCATATCTCCCTCAAACAGACTCCGAATCAAGTTCCGCAAAGTGCTACAGAACCAGCAAAACATCCTCTATTAACTGTTGTGACCTGATGATTCTTATCGAGCAACCCACTTTGGTCACGTTTTGGCACCCCATATCTAACATCAAAACCAATTTGAGGGCATATCATGAACTCACTCTTTTGTTGCAATTACCTTCAGAGTATTGTAGCCAAAGTGAGGCAACCGCTTGTCCCTAAGGGCTATAGGTAGAGGTGCCATGTTTTTCTTCTTCTCCTGAAAGGGATCATCGGTATTGTTGGCTGCGAAATCCATATCGGAGTCACCAATTGATTTCTCAAGTGGTGGTGGCGTCTTTTAGTTGAGAACTTTCAGATTTCCCTTGCATTGTGAAGTATCTGTGAGCTTGCCTTCCCTGGTAAATTCCCTGCAGTTCTTATTCGTAACAAAGGTCAACTTATAACCCTTTTTTTTTAGTCTGGAAACAGACATGAGGTTAGAAGCAAGCTCTGGCATGTAGAGTGGTGAAGAATCAAACAGTCACTTTTCCATCTTGTTCAATGGTGACGTAATCTGTACCAAAATCAACTACCAGTATGATTTCAAAATCACCAATGCACACTGCCTTGGGTCCAGTGAAACATTTGCAGTAAAAAAACCAATTTGTCTGGCAAGTCATGTATCTGGTACACCCTGGATCAATAATCCAAGCTAGGTTCCCTGCTGCATTGAGAAAAATGCTATTGATTGAACAAAAAGTGATCTCTTCCAGCACGGGATTCCTGTCATCTTTACCCCTGAAGAGGATATGGACTGGCCAAAATTTGTTTTGCTGTTGCTATAGGTCTGATATAATCGTGTGTGTTCAACCAGAAGTTGTTGGAGTAGATCTTGATCTGCATCTGAGGAGTCAAAATCTTCTTGACAAGAAGTGTCAGTACATGATACAACGATGACAAGCTTGGAGACAACGTTTTTGACATCATGTACCACTGAAATGAGGAGTGTGCCTTGATGTTGAGGAGAGCTCCTTCTTGGAAGAGAGAAAACTCTGAAAGCATGTCCTTTGTTGTAACACTTATAGCATCATATGTTCGCAAAATGATTTTCTTCAGGTCCAGATCAGTGAGACTGGAGGTGGTTCCTAAATGTGCAAGCATGGATGCATACCTAGTTGAATGCATGCATTGTTTGAGTATGCAGTGGGCTGAACCCAGGTCGGCGGTGGCATGGGAGTCCAAGGTCCACTTTACCACAGTGGTTTTGCTGCAGGTGCAGAAGGAAGAAACCGAGTGTGGAGGGATACCTGCACTATTTGGGCCACCTTCTGTAAGAGGTTCTGATTCTTTTGGTGCGAGATAAGCATGTGGATGGCTGTCGTGCTCCTCCTGCTCCCTTCATTGATGACTGGGATTGTCTGGGAGCTGTGGTACGTGAAATCTAACAATTGCAAGAAAGATGTCGATGCTGATCAGTGCAAGGCAAAACGGATGTTTTGCACCTGGCACTTCATGCGTCAACAACTGGTACAACGTGCAAGGAATGGTACAGAGACTCCCACCATGGGGTGAATGTAGAGTGAGAAAGGAGGTTGGCCGGACATACATAATGAAACATGTTTTGTTATGTGGGCTTCCACCCGTGTTGGACTGGCTTGTAGACCATTTCCTCACACGGTGGACTTTGAGATTGTTCGACATGTTGCAATCTAGTTGCACCTGATGTGCAATCTTCTCTTGAAGCTATATGGTTGTCTTTGACTTTTGGTGTTTTCTCCATGGTTGAGAACCAGGCACTCGGTAGTATGAACCGGTGCCGTGGGAGACACATTGATTCTTGTTCGGGATGTCCCTTACTGGTTGCATCTTCTTGGTGGTTGAGACCTTGGAATTTTTTGGTATTCACCAGTGCCTTGAGGAGACCTTGTGGTGCAGTTTGACAATTTGAGATTTAGAAAGCTGTGCCCAACTTCTGGATGCTGATTATGCATATTCTGTGCACTGCCTATGTTTTCTTGGTGGTTTGAGACCCATGCACCTGGAGAAATGGCCGTGTGCTTCAAGAAGACCTGTCTTCCATGGTTTTATGCCCTTGAATGTTTGAGATCCCCATCTGCTCAGGTAAGCTCAGCGGGAGTGACAGGGCCTGGTGGGCTTGCTGCTAGTACCCCTATACAACTCTGCAGGGGCTCATTGGTAGACTCCTTGGATTTGATGCATACCGTCCTAGATTTAGTTAGATTTTGGCATTGTTGCTATTCCCTCACACTCAGGGCTTATGTCTGTCCTTGCATGAGCCTGCATGCTCTAAAAACTAATCTTCTTCTTGTACCAGAACACAACAAGGCCGCGTGATCTGTGCTACAACAGAAGCATTCAGAGACACCTTTTGGAAATGCCACTCAGCACCAAGCAGGTAGCAGCGTGAAGAAGCAGTTGTGACTGCTATAGAGAGAATAGCTGCTGTAATGGTTGGTGCAACAACAGGTGCCGCATGGGCGACAGCAGCTGGTGAAGATAAGCAGAAATGGGGATCATTTTGTGGACCTGAATGGGTACCTTGCAATGCCAAGAGGCCAAATTTCCCGACCAAGTGGTAGTAAGGCAGCTTGTCTAGGAAAGGATAGAAAAGCAGCTCGTTCCACACGCGGCCCTTGCCCGACCAGATTTTGGCGGCAGTTGGCTGCCAAAGGCAGCCTATTTCTGCCTAAGGCAGTGCCTTCCAGGTGGTGAGAGATGTGTGAGTACAAGCCGTAGGATCAAGCAGAAGCAGCAGCAGCAACAGCCACAACAGCAGGCAGCAACAGTGGATAGCAGAGGTTGCAGCTGCTGGCTGTAGCAGGAGCAGCGGCGATTTTAGAAAACAGCAGCAGCAAGAACAGTTTCAGAAACAAGCAGAAGAAGGAGCGGCAGCCATGGCAGGGGGTAGAGGCAGCATAGCAGTAGCAGCAGCAGCCTTAAACAGCAGCTGCAACATGCAGTAGATGCAAAAGCAGCATGGAGCAGCAGAAGTACTAGCAGCAGTAGCAGAAGCAGGAGCAGGAGGAGTAAGAGCGGCATGCAGTGGCAGTAGTACAGTAGCAGAAACAGTGCAGCAGCAGCAGCAGCAGCAGTGCACAGCAGAAACAGGTGATTGCAACGGTAGCTACAGCAGCTCCTGTCGCATCTCTGGATGCAGCACAGACTCCATGCAACAGCGCAGAAGCTGCTCTGCCATCCTGATGCCAGCAATCACTAGCAATCTCACTTGCCATCGCACCCATGAATTTGTGTGTGTGACTGCTGACTTACCAGCACCTTGCCAAGCTTGAGCCAGCGGGGAAAAAAAAAAGAAAAGGAGAAAATAAGGGATGCCTGTCGCACCCTAAAGCAAGGGAAGTCAAGAAAGTCCCTTGTGAAGATGCCCCTGACATAAATCTAAGATACTTTGTGCGTTCCAAAAAGTAGGAAGAGAAAAGGTAGGGAAGGCCAGAAAGAAAGGGGGTGACAACTCTTCTGTAATCTCCTGAAGAGGGGCATCCCACGAATCACCGTGTGTCTAGTCACATCCACGAAATAAAACGAGTAAATATCTTGGTTGTGCTCTGTTTGATAACTGGAAAGGGTTCTTGGCTTTCTACTGTTGGCTACTCTCTACAGGCTGGTGGCCACGATGGATCCAGCCCCTTCCACAGTAGTTCCCTCCACTGGTTGAGCAGTTCCTCTGACCACGGCTCTGGCATTTCTATATGGTGAGCTCCAGGGTCTGAAGTGGCTGGTGCAAAACGTCAGAGATCTATTATCACTGGTCTTCAATGTATCACATCTCCACTTTTGACCACCTATTTGGCTGCTTCGTAGTCTTCTGCTAAGGGACTTGCAGCCGCCACTGGACCTGCCATCTCAGGCCGCAGCCATCCTTTCCACCCTGCAGTCTCCTGCTAGCATCAAAACATCTTGTGATGGCTCTTCTTCAACCAGTTGCACCAGATAGGCTTGCTCTCAAAGACTGCATCTGCACACAACATGACGAGCCCACTTTGTCATGGGCACATCGACACCCTTGCAGGATTCTCTAATCCCAGAGGTCAAGAGGGTGTGTGTGTGTGTGTGTGTGTGTGTGTGTGTGTGTGTGTGTGTGTGTGTGTGTGTGTGTGTGTGTGTGTGTGTGTGTGTGTGTGTGTGTGTGTGTGTGTGTGTGTGTGTGTGCGTGTGTGTGTGTGTGTGTGTGTGTGTGTGTGT
>SZWC01002305.1:48701-73815 GCA_023375785.1 Penium margaritaceum | reverse complement strand
TGTGTGTTTGTGTGTGTGTGTGTGTGTGTGTGTGTGTGTGCGTGCACATGTGCGTGCGTGTGCATGCTCATCCCAGACGGTGTCTGCATGCAACTTGACAGAGGCCAGCACATTTGTGCTCGACGCCCTGTTTCCAGTAGCAGCAGCTTTCAAAGAACTGCTAATGGCTGGTACAGAGCCAGAGAGAACTTGGATTGCCACCATCACTGGAGAGGTTCACATTGTCGTCCCAAAGTCTACAAGAGACCCTGCATAGCTTCTGGAGCTTTTTGCACCAGCAGCTCCAGAGTTCACCACTCCAATTGGGTGATGGAATGTTGGCAGCATCAGCTGTAGTAGATTTGTAAAGCATAGGAGCAGCATCTGCAAGAGGTCCAGCTATTTCCTTCAGTTGGCTCCATTGGAAACAACAGATGTTGATGTGATAGCAACGGTCAGAGAGAGGGTTCTCACAACTAGAGGCACAGGAGTAGAAGATCCATGTGCGCACTTTCCACCATCCCATGATTGTGCTACGATGGCAATAGCATAGGGAGCCAGAGCCTAGGTTAATAATGCCTCTGGCGGAAGTCAGGTCTTCAGAAATCAGTCGTCTGGTGTCAAGCGCAGAGCTGGTGATGGGGAGCCAGGGTCCTCCATGAGCACACATACACGACAATAGATTGCAGGTGATAGTGATCCTGCGGAGGCAGAATGTGCGACCATCGTGTCTGAGAATGTGTGCATGGAGTCTCCTCCAAGTTTCTTGGTACCTTCATCCACGTTTAAAGTGAATTTGGTCGATCAGGAGGTGTTATGTCAGCATCTTGCCAATCTCAATTAAGTCAATGCTATTTATAAAATAGGAGATATCAACACAGGTGTTTAGCAAGCTGTTTAGCACATTGTTGTGGAGGTGTGTTATTCTGAGCACGTGGAAAGTCAAGCAGGAAATATATTGCTCCAGCATTACACACTTGCAGAGGCTGCATAACATGCTACTGAGGGTGTAGAGTGTGCCCTCCAGGGGACGGAGCCCATTCCATTGTGGTCTGCCACTTCAGATGCCACATCCAAGCTCAGTGAGAGTGACACAGAGTCTCTTGAGAAGGGGACTACACACGTCATCACAGAGCCTACAGTCGTGGCTACCCAGATGCAGCTCTCTGCTGTCGTAACAGCTTACAGATGCGCGACATGCAAGCCTAGTTGCTTCTGTTGCATTTACAGGCCATCACATATCAATTTCAGGATTTCATGGAGGGTGACCTTGATCTCACAAACATGGATTACGTAGATTGCAAGCAGTCCAGAGTGTTGCAAGCAGGAGTGGAGAATTACAGGGATGAAGTGCATACAGCAGAGATGATTGTTGCTGTAGCAAAAGCCGCATTGACAATGGATTAAAAAAACTAATGCTTTTGTATCACTTATTCTTTCACAGATGAGCAACTCTATCCCTTCAATTTCTTCTATCAATGAATCAACTCCATCTTTCTCCTCAGCAGAGCATGGACCTTTCACTCCTCCATACATAGATGTATCCCTCACCCCAGGGGCAGACCAGGCAAGTGAGGACCTCTGGTGGACAGGTGTGCCAGCATGATCCTTGATGTGCAGCAAAGATCACCAAGGATAACCCTGACGCTTCAGGGATGGTTGAAGGTTCACATATGGGATACGCTCAGGTAGCGTGTGCTATCTATGGAGATGTTGAGAAGAGCACTGTCAACGTAGCGGTATCTCTAGTGCACTATAGAATTTTGCTGCCTCTACAAATTCACGTACTCATGGTGCATTTAACAGACGCATCCCTACTCCATGAACTTTAGGTGCAGATGGCTGTACCAAAAAGAGTACGACAGACTTCAATTTGAGGCAGTCTCCTGACTTAGGACTTGATGAGTGACAAGATCCTCTTGGATTATAAGTGAATGGCAGAAGCTGCAGCATCAACATCTGCTTATCTTCCTCTCGGATGGTCCATTGTCATCCTCAGCTTTGGCACATGCAGAGCACTGTGCATGCATGGGAGCATTTTGACCATGTCGCAGCCATTGTGAGACTTTTATTCCCAGGATCGTGTCAGGGAGGGGGATACATGCTCAGATCCTCAGGAATTATGTTGTTTCCAGCTTCGTCAGCCCATCAGAAGTGTTTTGTTGTGGTCTTCAAACCAACATAGCATATGAGGGAGTAGACAGAGTGACATTGTACACTTGAGCCTGATACTGCTTCAGTACCTGCTTTGTTGCTGGTGAGATGCACCTGTTGCTTTCTTATGGACATCCGGCTCTTGCAGTGGACTTTGGGACTGTTCAAGGACATGAAGATATCTGGTTATGACTAATGTGTTGTGTTCTGTTGATGCTAGATGGTTTTATGTGATTTGTGGGATTTTCTCCATGGTCGAGATGTTGTATATGGGGTGCCAAAAAAAGTGACCAAAGTGGGTTGCTCGAAAAAAATCATCAAGCCACAACAGTGAGAAGAAGATGTTTTTCTGGTTCTGTAGTACTTTACGGAACTGGATTCGGAGTATGTTTGAGGGAGATATGGATTTTCAAGGTTTGGTGGTAATGGGTCCGGTTCAACTGACGGGTCCTGCACTACCAGCACCAATGACGGCAGTGATTATTGGCCAGGGAGGTTTGGAGCGCCCTTCAAGGTAGAAAGGTGGAAGGAGGACCTTCAGGGAGCTTCAAGGGAGTTCCTCACCAAGATGATTGGTTGTGCACATGGCAGGGATGGTAATTCTCTTCTGTGAGAGTGTGACTGCCGCCCATCCCGCAAGCCTAGGGGTGTGCTAGGAGGTGAACTTTGACAGAATGGTTCTTCCAGCTCCATGTGCCAAATGAGGCGTACTTAGGCTTGTTATAAAGCAGTGATAACTTACTTTCTCATTCAAGAGCTTGATTTGCAAACCTACATTTCATTCCAAAAAATCTGTCTGTGCATCCTGCAACTCCCTCTCACAAACAGTTGGTCTTGCCTAGGCGGCTCTTGGTGAGCCTGATCACCTCCTTGAGGGCTGCCCCAGTTTCTATCTGTGGTATCAGAGCTAGAACAAGGCTTTTTCTCATCCTAGAGCCATTCCTTGCACCCTGTTGTGTGAGAGAGCTGTTTGTGGGCTGAACATTGCACTACTATGGCAACATCCGCTTTTGTGGTGGCCGGCGTCAACATCACCAAGTTCAAAGGCAAGAACTTCTTCAACTGGAGCAACAACATGAAGATGGTACTGATGGAGAAGGCTCTGTGGGGCCAGGTGGATGAGAAGGAGAAGGAACCAGCAGAAAGCTCCCTCTCTCCTGGCGAGGCCTATACCTACCGATTGAAGCGTGACTGCACACTCGCAACCATCTACTTCCACCTTGCCGAACGGCAGCAACTCCTTGTCTGTGGCATCCTCACAAGAAAGGAGGTTTGGAAAAAGCTTAAGTCCACTTATGCTTCCATGTCAATCCTCATGAACATGCAGCTGCGTCGTCACTTTCACGCTGTGAAGATGGATGAATTTGGATCCATGATTGACTACATCAGCATGGTGAAGTCTCTCTCTGACCAGCTTAATACAGTTGAGGACCCTGTCAAGGATTGTGTGCTCATGCTGACCATCCTCTCTGGCCTTCCTAGCAGTTACACTCCTCTCATTGTTGTACTAGACCAGCGCGACGACAAGCCCTCCGTCAATGATGTGGAGGAGAGCCTGTTGTTTGAGGAGGAGCGCCGCAAGGGAGAGGAGGGAAGAAGTGGACTGGACGTCGCTCTCATCACCAACTCTGGTCATGGGGGTGGTGCTGCACCAACCAGGGGAAACGGCGGCGGAGGGAAGAAGAAGAGGAACTGCCACTACTCCGAGAAGCCGGGCCGTTGGACAAGCAAATTCCGGAATAAGAAGGAGGACCTTTCGGCTGGAGTGGGAGCGGGAAAGCATTCCGATGCTTCCACAAAATGTAGCAAAGTGGAAGAGTGGATTTTTGACCACCATCCGGGTCCTGCATGTCTCCGACAATACCTCCTTGCTTGGGATCATCGACTCAGGAGCCACGTGGCACATGACATTTCGCCGGGAGTGGTTCGTCATCTACACGGCCATCAAGCTTTGTTGGGTGTACATGGGGGACAATCATGTGCAAATGGCGGTTGGGGAGGTTGATGTGTTTTGTGCTTCCGTTAAGGGTAAGCTCGTACAAAAGTTGTGTGAAGGGTGTTGGATATGGGGTGCCAAAAAAGTGACCAAAGTAGGTTGCTCGATAAGAATCATCACGTCACAAAATTGAATAGAGGTTATTTTTCTGGTTTTGTAGCACTTTACGGAACTTGATTCGGAGTCCGTTTGAGGGAGATATGGATTTTCAAGGTTTGGTGGTGATGGGTCCGGTTCAAGTGATGGCTCCTGCACTTCCAGCACCAATGACGGCCACAATTATTGGCCAAGAAGGTTTGGAGCGGCCTTCAGGGTAGGAAGGCGGCAGGAGGACCTTCAAGGAGCTTCAAGGAAGATCCCCACCAAGATGATTGGTTGTGCACATGGCAGGGATGGTAATTCTCTTGTGTGAGAGTGTGACTGACGCTCATCCCGCTAGGCTAGGAGTGTGCTAGGAGGTGAACTTTGACAGAGTGGTTCTTCCAGCTCCATATGCCAAATGAGGCGTACTTAGGCTTGTTAGAAAGCTGCACTAATTTATTTTCTCACTCAAGAGTTGACTCATACATTCGCGTTCTCTGCAGACCTATATTTGCTTCCGTAATCTCTGTCTGTGCAACCTGCAACTCCCTCTCACAAACAGTTGGTACTGCCTAGGCGGCTCTTAGTGAGCCTGATCACCTCCCTGAGGGCTGCCAAGTTTCCATCAATGGTATCAAAGATAAAACAAGGCTTTGTCTCATCATTGAGGCATTCCTTGCACCCTGTTGTGTGAGAGAGCCGTTTGTGGGCTGAACGTTGCACTACCATGGCGACATCCGCTTCTGTGGTGGCCGGCGTCAACATAGCCAAGTTCGAAGGCAAGAACTACTTTAACTGGAGCAACAACATGAAGATGGTGCTGATGGAGAAGGGTCTCTGGAGCCAAGTGGATAAGAAGGAGAGGGAACCAGAAGAAAGCTCCCTATCCCCTGTCGAGGCCCGTACCTACAGCGAGAAGCATGACCGCGCCCTCGCAACCATCTACCTCCATCTCGCCAAACAGCAGCAACTCCTCGTCCGTGGCATCCTCACGCCAAAGGAGGTTTGGAAAAAGCTTGAGTCCACTTATGCTTCCAATTCATTGCTCATGAACATGCAGCTGCATCGTCGCTTTCACACTGTGAAGATGGATGAATCCGGATCCATGATTGACTACATCAACATGGTGAAGTCTCTCTCTGACCAGTTTGCTGTGATTGAGGACCCTGTCAAGGAACGTGTGCTCATGCTAACCATCCTCTCTGGTATTCCTAGCAGCTTTACTCCTCTCATTCTTGCCCAGGACCAGCGTGGTGACAAGATCTCCCTCAATGATATGGAGGAGAGCCTGCTCTTTGAGGAGGAGCGGCGCAAGGGAGATGAGGGTGGAAGCGGACTGGACGTCACTCTCATCACCAACTCTGGTCATGGGGGTGGTGCTGCACCACCCAGGGGCAATGGCGGAGGAGGGAAGAAGAAGGGGAACTGCCACTACTGCAAGAAGCCGGGCCATTGGGCACGCGAATGCCGGAAAAGAAGGCGGACCTTGCTGCTGGAGTGGGAGCGGGAAAACAGTCCGACGCTTCCGCGAACGCCGCAGATTGGGAGAGTGGATTCGTGACAACCATCCGGGTCCTGCACGTCTCCAACAACACCGCCCTGTTCTGGATCATCGACTCGGGAGCCACGCGGCACATGACGTGTCGCCGGGAGTGGTTCATCGTCTACACCATCATCGAGCCTCGATGGGGTGTACATGGGGGACAACCATGTGCCAATGGCGGTTGGGGAGGGTGACATTGTATTTTGTGCTTCCGTTGAGGGTAAGCACGTGGAACGTCGAGTGAAGGGGGTGGTCCATGTTCCGGAGCTGGCAGCTAACCTCCTCTCTGTCTCATCTCTCATCTCCGAAGGCACGCAGGTTTGCTTTGAGAATGGTGGCTGCACCATCTCTGCCCGTGCAGGCCGTGTGCTTGCAAAAGCAAACAAGGAGGACGGACTTTACCGCCTCTACGTGGCGTCGGAGAAGGAAGCCGACTCAGCGTTGGCAGCGAGAGAGGGAAAACACGACATCGGCCTGTGGCACCGCCGGCTCGGTCACCTCGGCTTTAGCGCCATCATCTCCATGCAGCAGATGGTCAGCGGCCTGGAGCTAAAGGGGGTGAAGCAGCCAGGTGCATCGGCTTGTGAGAGCTGCATTGAAGGAAAGCAAGCCCGCGCTCCTTTCACGGTGGAAGGGAAGGGGGCGGCTGAGCTTCTCTCACTCGTTCACTCTGATTTGTGCGGTCCCATGCCATCACAGTCCTTGTCCGGCAAGTTGTACTTTGTCACGTTCATTGATGACAAGTCAAGGAAGACGTGGGTGTCCTTCTTGGCTGGAAAGGACGAGTGCTTTGATGCTTTCAAGGTGTGGATTGCTATTGAACAGAATGAGAGTTGTAGGCGGTTGAAGGTGCTTCGCACCGATAGTGGAGTAGACTACCTCTACAGCGACTTCCGCACTTACCTCAAGCGTCGCGGGATCAAGCAGGAGGTCACCCCACCTGGAACACCGCAGCTGAATGGCGTGGCTGAACGTGCGAACTGCACACTCATGGAGCGTGTTCGTAGCATGCTCCAAGACACGTTGCTCCCACCAACCTTCTGGGTGGAAGCGGTCAACACTGCCGTGTACCTAAAAAACGGGAGTCCCACACGCGCCGTGCCGCTGATGACACCGGAGGAGGCTTGGACGGGACCTAAGCCAACAGTGACGCACCTGAAAGTCTTCGGGTGTGGCGCATTCGTGCACGTGCCTATTGGCAGCCGTAACAAACTGGACGCAAAGTCGGTGAAGGCCGCCTTCCTCGGCTACGACACCATGGGATACTGCCTTTACAACCTTGCTGCTCGCAAGATCATCCGCAGCCGTGACGTCGTCTTTCAAGAGGACTTGAAGGGCTGGACTTGGAGCCCTATGTCGGCAGGTTCGCTTGCTCCCACACTTGTACCAGAAGTGGGAGAAGTACCAATAGCAAAAGAGGGCGGTGCGGAAGATGGCGGTGACAGCGGCAACGACGAGGAGGTGGAGAGAGCTGAGAAGGAGAAGGAACTGGCAGTGGAATCTGATGAGGAGGAGCAGCAAAGCAACTCAGAGCAGCTACCACGACGGTCCGCACGCCTCAACAAAGGTGCAAAGGACAGTGGGGAGCAGCTGAGGCGATCCGAGTGCCCCGTAAACAAACAGAGGCCGCTGGAGGAGCTGGTGAACTTGTGCACCGTTCCACCACCAACGGAGTCGTCCGATCTCGATCTTCTCTTCCTCACAGTCACCGATGACCCATCCAAATTTGCTGAAGCCATGCACAGCGCTGAGGTGGCAGATTAGCGTGGCGCAGCAGATGAGGAGTACAATGCGCTCATGAAGAATGGCACGTGGACTCTCGAGGAGGCTCCACGCGGCAGCTGGGTGATCGGATGCCGGTGGATCTTCAGGCGCAAGCGTGGTGCGGATGGTAAGATTCTCAGGTACAAAGCACGGCTGGTTACAAAGGGGTATGCGCAGACGGAGGGTATGGATTACAATGAGATATTTGCACCTGTCGCTAAGTTCCTATCCATCCGAGCGATCCTCACTCTTGCTGCTGCTATGGACTGGGAGGTGCACCAAATGGATGTGACGTGTGCATTTCTGAATGGTGACCTTGAGGAGGATGTGTACATGGAGCAGCCGGAGGTGTATGTCGTGGAAGGGAAGGAAGGTTTGGTGTGCAAGCTTGTGAAGGCCCTCTACGGCCTGAAGCAAGCCCCGCGAGCATGGTACCACAAGATGGATGAGCAGCTAGCTGGCCTTGGCTTTGTGCGCAGTGAATCAGACCATGCTGTCCATGGGCGCACACAAGAGGCAATCCAGATCATCATCTTGCTCTATGTTGATGATCTGCTCATTGCATCTGACTCCAAGTCTCTTTTGGACGATGTGAAGCAGTCCCTTGCTGCCAGGTTCGACATGAAAGACATGGGNCTCTTGCTGCTGCTATGGACTGGGAGGTGCACCAAATGGATGTGACGTGTGCATTTCTGAATGGTGACCTTGAGGAGGATGTGTACATGGAGCAGCCGGAGGTGTATGTCGTGGAAGGGAAGGAAGGTTTGGTGTGCAAGCTTGTGAAGGCCCTCTACGGCCTGAAGCAAGCCCCGCGAGCATGGTACCACAAGATGGATGAGCAGCTAGCTGGCCTTGGCTTTGTGCGCAGTGAATCAGACCATGCTGTCCATGGGCGCACACAAGAGGCAATCCAGATCATCATCTTGCTCTATGTTGATGATCTGCTCATAGCATCTGACTCCAAGTCTCTTTTGAACGATGTGAAGCAGTCCCTTGCTGCCAGGTTCGACATGAAAGACATGGGAGAGCTCAGTTACCACCTTGGGCTTCAGGTCAAGCGCGACTGGCAGCATAAGACTTTGAAGTTGTCGCAGAGCACGTACGTAAGCAGCATTGTCAAGCACTTCAACATGGCAGGAGCGCGCAAAGCAGCGACACCACTCAAAGTGGGAGCGAAGCTGAGCATGACGCAGACTCCCGGCAGCATGCAAGAGAGCAGCCACATGGAAGCAGTGCCGTACCAAGCAGCAGTTGGGAGCCTCATGTACGCTGCAGTTGGCATGCGCCTCGACATCAGCCAAGCAGTGGGAGTGCTCAACACGTTTTGCGCGAATCCAGGCATGCCGCATTGGGAGGTGGTTAAGCGCGTGCTGCGCTACCTCGACAGTAGCAACAGCCTTTGCCTCACCTTCAACGGCAACAACAGCCCCATCCTCATCGGCTGCAGTGACGCAGATTGGGGAGATGACCTGGACACTAGAAGGTCGACCAGTGGGTTCGTGTTTGTACTCGGGGGAGGTGCAATCAGTTGGAGGAGCAAGAAGCAAGAGTGCGTCGCCCTCTCCTCCACCTAAGCTGAGTACGTCAACTTGAGTGAAGCAGCAAAGGAAGCCGTGTGGCTTCGTGAGCTCCTGGCAAGCCTTGGGCAGCAGCAAACCACAGAAACTACAATCTACTGTGAAAACATGAGTGCCATTGCTCTGACCAAGAACGCCGAGTTTCACGCCCGCACCAAGCACATTGACTTGTGATATCACTTCATCCGCGAACTCGTGGCAAAGAAGGTGGTGCAGATCAAGTTCTGCCCTTCAAGCATGATGCTGGTAGACTTCGTGAACAAGCTGCTGGCAGCACACCACTTTCAACAGCTGAGGGGACAGTGTGGACTTGTGTGATTTTTATTCTCGCAAAGTGGGAGAATGTTGGATATAGGGTACCAAAAAAGTTACCAAAGTGGGTTGCTTGATAGAAATCATCAGGTCACAAAAGTGAATAGAGAATATTTTGCTGGTTTTGTAGCACTTTACGGAAGTCGATTCGGAGTCCGTTTGAGGGAGATATGGATTTTCAAGGTTTGGTGGCGATGGGTCCGGTTCAAGTGATGGCACCTGCACTACCAAGACCAATGACGGCCACAATTATTGGCCAATGAGGTTTGGAGTGGCCTTCAGGGTAGAAAGGCGGCAGGAGGACCTTCAGGGAGCCTCAAGGAAGGTCTCCACCAAGATTATTGGTTGTGCACATGGCAGGGATGGTAAATCTCTTGTGTGAGAGTGTGACTGACGCTCATCCCGCTAGGCTAGGAGTGTGCTAGGAGGTGAACTTTGACAGAGTGGTTCTTCCAGCTCCAAGTGCCAAATGAGGCGTACTTAGGCTTGTTAGAAAGCTGTATTAATTTACTTTCTCAGTCAATAGTCGATTCATACATCTGCATTCTCTGCAGACCTACATTCGCTTCCGTGATTTCTGTCTGTGCAACCTGCAACTCCCTCTCACAAACAGTTGGTACTGCCTAGGCGGCTCTTAGTGAGCCTGATCACCTCCCTGAGGGCTGCCAAGTTTCCATCAAAGGGGGTGCTCCATGTTCCGGGGCTAGCAGCTAACCTCCTCGCTGTCTCATCTTTCATCTCCGAAGGCATGCAGGTTTGCTTTGAGAATGGTGACTGTACTATCTCTGCCCGTGCAGACCGTGTGCTTGCAAAAGTAAACAAGGAGGACGGTCTTTACCGCCTCTACGTGGCGTCGGAGAAGGAAGCCGACTCAGCGTTGGCAGCGAGAGAGGGAAAACAGGACATCAGCCTGGGGCACCGCCTGCTCGGTCACCTCGGCTTTGGTGCCATCATCTCCATGTAGCAGATGGTCCGTGGCCTGGAGCTCAAGGGGATGAAGCAGAGTGGTGCATCCGCTTGTGAGAGCTGCATTGAAGGGAAGCAGGCCCACGCTCCTTTCACGGGGGAAGGGAAGGGGGTGACTGAGCTTCTCTAACTCATTCACTCTGCTTTATGTGGTCCTATGCCTTCACAGTCATTGTCCGGCAGGTTGTACTTTGTCACATTCATTGATGACAAGTCGAGGATAACATGGGTTTCCTCTTGGCTGGCAAGGATGAGTGCTTTGATGCTTTCAAGGTGTGGCTTGCTGCTGCACAGAATGAGAGTCGCAGGCGGTTGAAGATGCTTTGCACGGATGGTGGAGGAGAGTGCCTCTCCAATGACTTCCGCACCTTCCTCAAGTGTCGCGGGATGAAGCATGAGGTCATCCCACCTGGAAGACCGGAGCTGAACGGCGTGGCTGAACGCGCAAACCCGCACACTCATGGAGCGTTTTTTCACCATGCTCCAAGATGCGGAGCTCCCACCAACCTTGTGGGTGGAAGTGGTCAACACTATCGTGTACCTGAAAAACTGGAGTCCCACGCACGCAGTGCCACTGATGACACCGGAAGAGACGTGGACAGGACGCAAGCCAACAGTCATGCACGTGAAAGTCTTTGGGTGTGCCGCATTTGGGCATGTGCCTACCGGCAGCTGTAACAAGCTAGACACAAAGTCAGTGAAGGCTACCTACCTTGGCTATGACACCATGAGATACCGCCTCTCCAACCTCGCTGCAAGCAAGATCATCTGCAGCCGTGACGTGGTCTTTCACGAAGACGTGAAGGGCTGGACTTCAAGCTCTATGTCTGAAGTTGCACTTGCTCCTGCACTTGTATCTAAGGTGGGAGAAGTTCCGGTAGCAGAAGAGGACGGTGTGAAAGATGGCAGTGACACCGGTAATGACAACGAGGTGGAGGGAGCTGAGAGGGAGCAGGAGCCAGCAGCTGAATCTGATGAGGAGGAGCAAGAAAGCAACATACAACAGCTGCCACAACAATCTACATGCATCAATAAAGGTGCAAAGGACAGTGGGGAGCCGCTGAGGCGATCCGAGTGCCTCGCAAGCAAACAAAGGCCACTGGAGGAGCTGGTGAACCTGTGCACCGTTCCACCACCAACGGAGTTGTCTCACCTTGAGCTTCTCACCTTGAGCTTCTCTTCCTCATAGTCACCGATGGCCGCGCCACATTCGCTGAAGCCATGCGTTGCGCCAAAGTGGCAGATTGGCATTCCAGAGCAGACGAGGAGTATGGTGCGCTCATAAAGAACAGCACCTGGACCCTCAAGGAAGCTCAACGTGGTAGCCGTGTGACCGGGTGCCAGTGGATCTTCAGGCGCAAGCGTGGTGCAGATGGTAAGGTGCCCAGGTACAAAGCACGGTTGGATCCAAAGGGGTATATACAGACTCAAGGTGTGGATTACAATGAGAAATTTGAACCTGTTGCAAAGTTCCCATCCATCCAAGCGATCCTCAGTCTTGCTGCTGCTATGGACTGGGAGGTCCACCAAATGGATATGACTTGTGCATTTCTGTATGGTGACCTCAAGGAGGATGTGTACATGAAACAGCCGGAGGTGTATGTGGTGGAGGAAAAGGAGGATTTGGTGTGCAAGCTTGTGAAGGCCCTCTACGGCCTGAAGCAAGCCCGGCGAGCTTGGTACCACAAGATGGATGAGCACCTTGCTGGCCTTGGCTTTGTGCGTACTGAAGCTGACCATGTAATCTATTGGCACACGCAAAAGGCAAGCCAGGTCATCATCCTACTCAATGCTGATGATCTGGTCATTGCATATGACTCCAAGTCTCTTTTGGACGATGTGAAGAAGTCCCTTGCTGCCAGGTTTCAGATGAAAGACATGGGAGAGCTCATCTACTACCATGGCCTTTAGGTCAAGTGTGACCGGCAACAGCTGACTTTGGAGTTGTTGCAGAGCACGTACGTAAGCAGCATCGTCAAGCGCTTCAACATGGCAGGAGCACGCAAGGTCGCAACACCACTGGAATTGGGAGCAAAGCTGAGCATGACGCAGACTCCCCGCGGCATGCAAGAGATCAGCCAAATGGAAGCAGTGCCGCACCAAGCAGCAGTAGGGAGCCTCATTTACACAGCAGTCGTCGACCAAGCAGTGGGAGTGCTCAGCAAGCATTGCGCAAATCCAGGCATGCCGTATTGGGAGGCGGTCAAGCTCATGCTGCGCTACCTTGACAGCAGCAGCAGCCTTTGCCTCACCTTCAACGGAAACAACAGCCCCATCCTCGTCAGCTACAGTGATGCAGATTGGGGAGTTGAACTGGACACAAGGAGATCGACCAGTGTGTTTGTGTTTGTACTCGGAGGAGGTGCAATGACTTGGAGGAGCAAGAAGCAAGAGTGCGTCGCCCTCTCCTCCACTGAAGCAGAGTACATCGCCTTGAGTGAAGCAGCAACGGAAGCCGTGTGGCTGTGTAAGCTGCTGGCAAGCCTTGGACAGCAGCACACCACAGCGACTACAATCTACTGTGACAACATGGGTGCCATTGCTCTGACCAAAAACGCAGAGTTTCACGCCCGCACCAAACACATTGACCTGCGACATCACTTCATTCGCAAACTCGTGGCGAAGCAGGTGGTGCGAATCAATTTCTACCCTCCAAGCATGATGTTGGCAGACTTTGTGACCAAGCCGCTGGTTGCGCACTGCTTTCAGCAGCTGAGGGGACAGTGTGGACTTGTGTGATTTTTGTTCTCGCAAAGTGGGAGAATGTTGGATATGGGATGCCGAAAAACAGTGACCAAAGTGGGTTGCTCGATAAAAATCATCAGGTAGAAAAAGTGAATAGAGGATGTTTTGCTGGTTTTGTAGCACGTTACGAAACTCAATTTGGAGTCCGTTTGAGGGAGATATGGATTTTCAAGGTTTGGTGGCAATGGGTCCGAATCAAGTGACGGCTCCTGCACTAGCAGCACCAATGACGGCCATAACAATTGGTCAGAGAGATTTGGAGCGGCTTTCAAGGTAGAAAGGCGGCAGTGTTGAAATAGTATGCACCTTGTCCACTGCCTAGCTGGCTAGCTACACATACAGACAAGGCATGCACTGCTCTATGGTGTATGTCCCCTTGGTCTGTTCTGAGATGGGCCAGGAATGCAATGCCCATAATGGGTATGTCTCCTGTGCCTCATCATAGGAACCATACCTTTTTGGCTTGGTTGATTAGGCACCGGAGTCTCAAACCAGAGGTCGCGGGTTCAAACCCCGCGACGGCCGCAATTTTCTTTGTGGCCAAAACTGGGACAAAAAGCTTCTAGGAAGCTTACTAGAGCCTGCCTTGAGGATGACACTTGGCGGTCTAACGACGCGCCAAGTAGGAATGTAGGTTGAGGTTGGCTCCAGTGGAGCCACTACAAGCAGAAGCTTTAGCAAAGCTCTGCAAGTATAAAAGCCTGTACCTTGTATGCATCTATTTACAGTTCTTGCCTTTGAGACTCCTCATAGAGTGTCCAACCAAAGGTAGACACTAAAGACCAACATGCGGACTTCGTGAGGTTGCAAACCAAACGAACCTAAAGTGTGCATCCCTCGTTTGAGGGTGATATGTTATCTTGGTTGCAATACCAAGAGCGGTTGGCGGCCTCCCATGTCAGGACCTGTTTTCTAGACCGTTGCTATCCGGTGCATTGACAAAGGGTTATGGGCCCACACTTCTGGTTCTAAGGCACGCTTCCAAGACCGACTAGCGCGTGGTCTTGCAGGGCGCACAGGTACAACAGGGACACGAACATCGGACGGCTCCATCTGCTCCATCGGCTCCATCGGCTTCTTCAGGTAGGGTGCGCGCACGTGGCGGACTGGGGGACGAGGAATCGCTCTGTCCATGTTGGACAAGACCCTCGAGCCCCAACGGGATTAANGACGCATGCGGCTGACCTTGCAGCATGGACGATGAAGAACAACATGGCTCTCGCCATTCTTGTGACGTCCATCAACGAGACTCAACACTCCCACATCACAGGATGCACGTTGGCTGCCGAGGCCTACGCAAAACTCGCACGTGTGCATCAATCAAATGCCCTAGCAAACCGACTCTTCATCTTCCAAAGGTTGATGTCGATGAGGGTGAGCGAAGGAGAATCGATACCCGCATTTTTGTAGTCGTTCGACAACGTGCTGCAAGAGGTCCAGCAAATGGAATGGAATCTCGACTCCAACATGCGTGCCATGATCCTTCTAATGGTGTTGCCGGAAAGCTGGGGGTCCTTGATCACCGTATTTGGGAGTTGGAAGGAGGCAGATCTGACGTACGAGGCTGTCGCCGAACACGTCCGCAACGAGTCCATGCGATGCAGTGGCGCCGAGGCAAACATCTCAGCCTATGCCTCTCGCTTCCATGGACAAAGTGCAAGCTCTTGCTCCAATCAAAGCAACAGCGAAAGCGGTGGCGGTGGAGGGAAAGGCAATGGTGGCGGGAAGAGTTCCAAGAAGCCCGGAAACTGTCACAACTGTGGCAAGGCTGGGCACTGGGCTAGGGACTGCCGTAGTCCCATGAAAGAAGGCGGGAACAAAGGTGGAAAGGAGAAGAAGGAGCTCACCAACATGATGGCTAGGGGGCTGCCCACGATAGCGCAGCGATCCTTAGGCCCGGGGCATTTGCCCTTGACTCGGGCGCGAACCACCACTCATCAAAAGAGAAGGGTGGATTTGTCTCCATGGCCGAATCTGTCATGCGCATCAAGTGTGCAAACGGTGGCGTCGTCCAAGCCATGGGCAAAGGGGACAAGGTGATCATGTTCAACGTGAATGGTACGGCGAAGGCAGTCAACCTTCAAAAGGTGGTGTACATGCCCTCCTTTGCAGCCAACTTGCTGTCCGTCTCACAAATCACCGACAACAACATGATAGTGGTGTTCACCAACAAGGAAGCGGTGGCCCTAAAAAACGAGGACATCCAGATTTTGTACACCAAAGACGACCTCATGCTTCAAGTTCCAAGAGTCGACGGCCTCTACGTGCTTCAAACCAAAGTCACCAAGGCGNATTTACAGTTCTTGCCTTTGAGACTCCTCATAGAGTGTCCAACCAAAGGTAGACACTAAAGACCAACATGCGGACTTCGTGAGGTTGCAAACCAAACGAACCTAAAGTGTGCATCCCTCGTTTGAGGGTGATATGTTATCTTGGTTGCAATACCAAGAGCGGTTGGCGGCCTCCCATGTCAGGACCTGTTTTCTAGACCGTTGCTATCCGGTGCATTGACAAAGGGTTATGGGCCCACACTTCTGGTTCTAAGGCACGCTTCCAAGACCGACTAGCGCGTGGTCTTGCAGGGCGCACAGGTACAACAGGGACACGAACATCGGACGGCTCCATCTGCTCCATCGGCTCCATCGGCTTCTTCAGGTAGGGTGCGCGCACGTGGCGGACTGGGGGACGAGGAATCGCTCTGTCCATGTTGGACAAGACCCTCGAGCCCCAACGGGATTAAGCTCTACCCCTTTTTAAAAGGTGGTACGACCCCGAGTCCGTTCTCTCACGACGGCACCATCGGCTTAGGCGATCATCCGCGGGAGGGGTATGCAACGGAACCAACTGCACCTTTGACAACGGTCGCAGTCAGCAGCCTCATCAGCCTCATCGGCCTCAACGAAGCAGAGTAGCAGTGAAGCAGAAAAGACGAGCAACCGCAAGACATGGCGGATCCGACTCCAGCCTGCCTTGAGGCGGGTATGTCCAAATTCATGGGGACAGGTTTTCCCTTGTGGAAATGGCAGTTTGAGATTGTCATGAACGTGCGTGGCTACCTCGACATCCTAAAAGGGACCGAGATAGAACCAGCCGATGCGACCGTGACGACGTATGTGGCTGACCTTGCAGCATGGACAATGAAGAACAACATGGCTCTCGCCATTCTTGTGACGTCCATCAACGAGACTCAACACTCCCACATCACAGGATGCACGTTGGCTGCCGAGGCCTACGCAAAACTCGCACGTGTGCATCAATCAAATGCCCTAGCAAACCGACTCTTCATCTTCCAAAGGTTGATGTCGATGAGGGTGAGCGAAGGAGAATCGATACCCGCATTTTTGTAGTCGTTCGACAACGTGCTGCAAGAGGTCCAGCAAATGGAATGGAATCTCGACTCCAACATGCGTGCCATGATCCTTCTAATGGNAAGCGGTGGCGGTGGAGGGAAAGGCAATGGTGGCGGGAAGAGTTCCAAGAAGCCCGGAAACTGTCACAACTGTGGCAAGGCTGGGCACTGGGCTAGGGACTGCCGTAGTCCCATGAAAGAAGGCGGGAACAAAGGTGGAAAGGAGAAGAAGGAGCTCACCAACATGATGGCTAGGGGGCTGCCCACGATAGCGCAGCGATCCTTAGGCCCGGGGCATTTGCCCTTGACTCGGGCGCGAACCACCACTCATCAAAAGAGAAGGGTGGATTTGTCTCCATGGCCGAATCTGTCATGCGCATCAAGTGTGCAAACGGTGGCGTCGTCCAAGCCATGGGCAAAGGGGACAAGGTGATCATGTTCAACGTGAATGGTACGGCGAAGGCAGTCAACCTTCAAAAGGTGGTGTACATGCCCTCCTTTGCAGCCAACTTGCTGTCCGTCTCACAAATCACCGACAACAACATGATAGTGGTGTTCACCAACAAGGAAGCGGTGGCCCTAAAAAACGAGGACATCCAGATTTTGTACACCAAAGACGACCTCATGCTTCAAGTTCCAAGAGTCGACGGCCTCTACGTGCTTCAAACCAAAGTCACCAAGGCGTTGGATGAGGGACTCACATGTGCCACCAAGACAGTGGCACCGGAGCCGAAGGATGCACCACTGGCGACCGCTGCGGCCGCCACATCAACCAAGGACACAGATGCTAAGTTGTGGCAGCGGCGATTTGGCCACGTGGCCAACAGAACGCTGCAAAAGATGCAAGAGCAAGAGGTAAACCGCGGAATGGAAGGGTGCACTATGAAGCATGGCGAAGGATGTACATTGTGTGAACCATGCCTCCAAGCAAAGGCAAAGAAGAAGCCGTTTGGGAGAGGAGGTCAATGAGCGGAGCACATCTTGGAACTGATACACAATGACGTGTGTGGACCCTTCCGCACACCGTCTAACGGAGGAAGCAAGTACTTCCTGACCTTCATTGACGACCACAGCCGCAAGTTGTGGATCTACTTCCTCAAAACAAAGGGAGAGGTCAAGGAGAAGCTCCTCGAGTTCGTCGCCATGGTGGAGCGGCAAACGTCCAAGAAGGTGAAGGCACTCCGAAGTGACAACGGGGGTGAGTACGAGGCATGCAAGCCTTGGCTCAAGCATCATGGCATCCGCCACGAGTAAACCACCCCTTACAACCGCCAAAGCAAGGGCGTTGCCGAGAGGATGAACCAGACCCTACTCGGCATGGTGCGAAGCATGCTCTTCGACGCCAAGCTCCCACCTCGCTTTTGGGCTGAAGCAGCAACAACGGCTTGCTACCTCTTGAACCTCACACCAGCGACCGCCTTGCGGAAGCGTGGAAAGGAGCAGGACAAGCAGCTGAAGACCCCACAGGAAGCATGTTCGGGAAAGAAACCCAACGCATCTCATCTGAAGGTGTTCGGGTCAACTGCATGGGTGAAAATCCAGTCGGGAGAAGGTGGAGGCAAGCTCGACGCACGCTCCAAGAAGTGCATCATGGTTGGGAACGACACGTCACACAAAGCCTATCGGCTTTGGGACCAGGCAGCAGGCAAGCTCGTGAGGAGCCGCGACGTCGTGTTCGACGAACACACCCTTGGAAAGGGAGAGCTGCTGGACCCGACCCTCACTCCCAAAGCGGGAGAGTGGATAGTGTTGCTTGAGTCCGGAGACCAAGCACCCGANGCCTTGCCAGCAGGTGGTGGGAATGGGAGAGTGGCTGCGGAGGATGATGCAGCATCTGACATGGACGCGGATACCGAGGCGTCCGAGGCTTCCGAGTCTGACTTGGAGTCTGACGACTCTTCTGACGACGACGCCGACGACAAACCACCACCTGTGGAAGCACCAGCACCAAAGCAAGAAGCGGCACCACTACCCCGGCGCAGTTTGCAACCAAAGAGAGCACCTTTGCGGTATGAG
This sequence comes from Penium margaritaceum, assembly GCA_023375785.1. Lineage (NCBI taxonomy): Eukaryota > Viridiplantae > Streptophyta > Zygnematophyceae > Desmidiales > Peniaceae > Penium > Penium margaritaceum. Next base: position 55,333 of record SZWC01002305.1, on the reverse strand, counting down.
GATGATTGGACCGGCCTTAGCTCGTCGTGCATGGCTCAGGGAGAGCCATCCACAGTGGCGGAGGCCATGAATGGCCCAGATGCGGCCAAGTGGAAGGAGGTAGTGGATAGCGAGCTCGCATCCATTGCCGAGAACGGCACGTGGGTGCTGGTGGATAGACCCGACAAGGCCCACATGGGGGGATCCAAGTGGGTCCTCCGAGTGAAGAAGAAGCAAGACGGCAACATCGACAAGTTCAAGGCAAGGGTAGTGGCTAAGGGGTTCTCTCAACGCCCGGGCTTCGAGTACGATGAGACGTTCGCGCCCGTCGTGACCTTTGCCTCCATCCGCTCTCTCCTTGGCATTGCTGCCGCAAAGAACTTGGAGATACACCAGATGGACGTCAGGACAGCTTTCCTTTATGGGAAGCTTGACAAGGAAGTGCTGATGGAGGTGCCCGAAGGAGTCAAAGCTCCCAAGGGCAAGGTGTGCAAGTTGGTGAAAGCGCTCTACGGGCTGAAACAGGCCCCAAGGATGTGGTACAAAGAGATGGACGATTTCATGACCGGCCTCTCCTTCGCGCATCGCCAGAATGACCCGAGCATGTACGTGTGCGATGATGGGAGAGGGCCGATGCTGGTTGCGCTGTACGTGGATGATCTGATCATTTGTTCGTCTTCGGTCGAGCAGCTGGATGGGCTGAAGTCTGACCTCAGCAAAAGGTTCAAGATGAAGGACATGGGTCCTCTCGAGTACTACCTCGGGATTTCCATCCACCGCAACCGAGCAGCAGGCACCATCGAACTCAACCAAACCAAATACATTGGTGAGGTACTGAAGCGCTACCACATGGAAGATTGCAAACCTGTCAGCACCCCAATGACAACTGACACAAAGCTGAAGGCCTCCATGTCGCCAAGCAACAAAGCAGAACAAAGGGAGATGCAAGACATCCCCTACCAGTCCGCCGTGGGTAGCATCATGTACGCCATGGTAGGGACTCGTAAGGACATCTGCTATGCCGTGGGACAAGTGAGCAGATTCGTGACCAACCCTGGGCCACAACATTGGCAGGCAGTCAAGCGCATCTTGCGCTACCTGCAGAAGACACGTCACATGGGCCTCGTCCTTGGAGGCCAAGAAGGAACAGACCCCTTTTGTCTGAAGTGCTTCACCAACGCTGACTGGGGAGGAAATCTTGACGACAGGAAATCCACCTCTGGATACGTGTGCATCTTGAATGGCGCTGCCATCTCATGGGCCAGCAGGAAGCAGGATTGTGTTTCCGTGTCCACGGCTGAGGCAGAGTACGTTGCTTTGTCTGAGGTGTGCAAGGAGACTCAATGGCTCCGCAGCCTGCTTGGCAAAATGACAGTGCCACAGAAGGACGCCACGATCGTACACGTGGACAACATGAGCACCATCTCGATGGCTGAAGATGAGATCATCTCCCGGAGAACGTAGCACATCGACATACGTTACCACTACTCGCGTGACCTAGTCATGAAGAACGTGGTGGACTTACAGCACTGCAAAACAAAGAGCATTCTTGCTGACTGCATGACCAAGCCACTGGAGAGCGACTTGCATTATGCAGGCATTCGTGGATTTGGCATGAGGAGTGCGGCAGAGGAAGGGTGAGCTCCAAGGCATTGATGGAGCCGAGCAAGGGACATATGGACAAAGAAGCAAGGGAGAGATTTGTTGAAATAGTATGCACCTTGTCCACTAACTAGCTGGCTAGCTACACATACAGACAAGGCATGCACTGCTCTATGGAGTATGTCCCCTTGGTCTGTTCTGAGATGAGCCAGGAATGCATTGCCCCTAGTGGGTATGTCCCCTGTGCCTCATCATAGGAACCATACCTTTTTGGCTTGGTTGATTAGGCACCGGAGTCTCAAACCAGAGGTTGCGGGTTCAAACCCCGCGACGGCCGCAATTTTCTTTGTGGCCAAAACTGGGACAGGAAGCTTCTAGGAAGCTTACTAGAGCCTGCCTTGAGGATGACACTTGGCGGTCTAACGACGCGCCAAGTAGGAATGTAGGTTGAGGTTGGCTCCAGTGGAGCCACTACAAGCAGAAGCTTTAGCAAAGCTCTGCAAGTATAAAAGCCTGTACCTTGCATGCATCCATTTACAGTTCTTGCCTTTGAGACTCCTCATATAGTGTCCAACCAAAGGTAGACACTAAAGACCAACCTGCGGACTTCGTGAGGTTGCAAACCAAACGAACCTAAAGTGTGGATCCCTCGTTCGAGGGTGATAAGTTATCTTGGTTGCAATACCAAGAGCGGTTGGCGGCCTCCCATGTCGGGACCCGTTTTCTAGACCGTTGCTATCCGGCGCATTGACAGGCAGTAGGACCTTCAGGGAGCTTCAAGGAAGGTCCCCACCAAGACTATTGGTTGTGCACATGGCAGGGATTGTAAATCTCTTGTGTGAGAGTGTGACTGCCGCTCATCCCACTAGGCTAGGAGTGTACTAGGAGATGAACTTTGACAGAGTGGTTCTTCCACCCCCATGTGCCAAATGAGGCAAACGTAGGCTTGTTAGAAAGCTGCACTAATGTACTTTCTCACTCAAGAGTTGATTCAGACATTTGTGTTCTTTGCAAACCGACATTTGCTTCCATGATTTCTGACTGTGCAACCTGCAACTCCTCACAAACAAGTGGTCCTGCCTAGGCGGCTCTTGGTGAGCCTGATCACCTCCTTGAGGGCTGCCCCTGTTTCTATCACGAGACCCTGCGAATTGTTAGTTAGTGATGGTGTTGCGGAAGACCCATGGAGGCCTGTTTGGGATGTTCCTCATTCGTAGCATCTAGTCACTGGTTGAGACCCAGCCATGTGATGGTCTGTATTGGTCGAGGACACCCAGTGTAGCAGTTTGAGCTTCGGAAAGTAGGAAATCTTTTCATGATGTCTGGCTGCTGATTATGTAAGTTTTCTACACTGCTCATGTCTTCTTAATGGGTTGAGACCTGGGCACCCCGATGCATGTTCCGGTGTTTCAAGGCAGCCTTTTTTGCATGGGTTTATGCTCTTTGTTGCTTGTGATCCCCGCCAGCTCAGTTGGGCTCGGCGGGGGTGGCGGGGCTTGTAGGGGCTCATCAGCCCCTACAGCCCCGCCTAAGCTCCTACTTTTCCTGAATGCATTACGTCCCAGCCAGGGTTTGGGTCTGTTTTGATTCTTTTGCACCCAGAACGTTTGTCCGTATATGCATGAGCCTACATGCCCTGCAACTAACCTTCTCAATGTGCCCCACCCCTTCAATGTTAGCACTTTCTTGCTTACTTTCCCACTTGTGCAGATCCATGCAGTCAAAAAGCACCGTAGCAATCGCACCCAATACAACATTGGAGTACACAGTTCACTTTGTCAATGAATGCAACCATTTCCTCCTGGTTTTCTGCTGGAGCCTGCACGTTGAAGCAGTTACATGGCTGCCGTTGCATGCGAGCCACTTCTGGGTCAATCAACCACGTATCTGTACCGAAAGGAATGAGAAGCACAGTTAGGGAAAGCAGAAAACAGCAGCAAGCCATCAACAATATTCAGAGAGTGTAGTGCATGCCAACTTCGCTTCTGTGTGTACATGCATGTTCAATCCAGAGACCAGCATTTTTACAGACTAACCTTGACTCTGGAACTTAGGAGGGGGCTGGAACATTGGTTGGTCAGCTACTTTGTAGGGCAGTTGATGTTGCACCCTTAAAAAGCCGCACTTGACACAACACATGGGGAACTTTGAACATATCTAAAGCTGAACGTTATGGAGGAGGCCACTGTGTCCATCTGACCTGTCACCGATGCTGCTGAAAGTCAAAGGCACAGAACAAAACACCAGTTTTCAAAGAATCTGACTACAATTCCCTCTTCATATTCACATTCTACTGCTAAGCTCTGAAGAAGCTCGCTTATGGACCCAAGAAAGTCTGGATTCTGGTTCAGTGAACTTTTCGATGAAGCTCAAGAAATAAATGAGGGTAGACTCAATGCAACCTGCTTGGAGCCCATTAGCACGGACTTAAGTTAGGATATCATGTTTCCTCCGGCTGTGGCCCTCAGTCATGTTGACATTTGAGCCCAAAGAATGAAAGTACAAGAATTTTCATGTAGTTCTCACCATCTATACTGGCATGTTGATGAAAGGGAAAAAAACTGTTTCAGTAAAGTTCTCATCATAACTTGCTCTGTTGTTTCACAGAAACAACTGGCCGTTTCCTCTCCTTCACTCCTCCTCGCTGAGCCAGGAGTTCCCGAATCGTCCATCTCCTCAGCATGCCCTTGTACATGAGTTGGGACTCCTTCCCCAGGGGTTCTGAAAGGATGGCCTTCACTTTTGAGCGAGCGCCTGCACAGGTTCGTTACACCACAACGCATCCAGATATCCAGAAAAACATTCAGCTGAGCACACGGGCCTCAGAAGGAACGGTTGAACCATATGAATAATGCTGTCCCTCTCACCGAAGGGCTGCACTGAGAGGGCCCGCTGTACCAACGGCCTTTTTTAGTGCAAGTCATGAGTTTCCTGGGTCTAACATTCACCTTGGGCTGAAATTAGACTGGCTTTCGTGGCTAGCTATGGCCAATGTGACACGCGGGTATCACACAGCCAGCATGCTTAGGCTACCAGGGGAGAACATGAGACAGCGCATACAACGCTATTTCCAGCATCATATTTCGGAAATCTCTGATCTGATAGAGAAAGGAAGACCAAGAGGTGATCAGGGAAGAAACATGTGCAAAAGCATCCTCGCTTACCATCAAGCAGCTGATTGGTTGGCATAAGTTCGGATACCAAACCCCGTTGGAGAGCTTCCTCTGCAGACATGACACGCGAGGAAAGTAGCACGTCTCCAGCTACTGCCGATCCAAACGCGCGGGGAAAAGTCACCGAGGACCCAAATTCTGGGACAACTGCAACGGGAACGAAGGGGACCCAGAACGAGGCTGAGGCGGCGGAGTAGACCAAGTCGCAGTGGGGGAGGAGAGTGACGCCGATGCCGACAGCAGGCCCATTAACTGCAGCCACAAGTATCTTAGGAAACTTCACAACAGCCCTCATGAATTTCCCGGCCGGCTCCGTGGCTGGGTCTGTCATGCTTGGATTGAGGGACCTCTCCATCCAGTCCATCCAATCCATCCATCCACTCCATCCGTTCCATCCATCCACTCCATCCATCCGTCCACTCCATCCCTCCACTCCTTCCGACGTGTCTGCCGACGCAGACACATCGGCACCGCTGCAGAAGTAGTTCCCCGCGCCTGTGATGATGACCGCCGTAATGTCGTTCTGAGAGGATGCGCGATAGAGGGCTGATGTCAGGTCCGCATACGTGGATGCGTCGATTGCATTTTTCTTATCTGGCCGGTTCAGGGTGAGAATCAAGATCCCATCTGTTTCTTCAATCACAACGTTGGCGGACACATTCGACATCTCTCTAGCGGCGTAACACACCCCCGACCTTGCAAATAGATGACACGTGAAGCACCAAGTCGCTGAGATGGTTTGCTGCGTAGTGATGTTGCAGCGACTGGCTGAATTGCCACCCAGCCAAATCTCCACAGGTGGCTGCGGGAAAGGTTCCACGAGCACCTTTGAACATGTGGGAAAAGTGAGCAGACAAACGACTGTCGTCGAGGCTCAGACTGAAAGACACCGTGGTCGCTCTGCCCGAAAACAAGGACAGAGCGACAAAACGGCCGGGGCCACAAAACTGTGTGGCCACATACAGCCGCGTGTGGCCACACACGTCTGCCCACTACACGCATCCGCGAGCGAAGCTCGCCCCAGTTGGATGCGTGTGCGACGCGGTCACACACCCATCCAAACGCCAACTGGGGGGTGACCAAACGGCTTTGTGGACTCGTATCGGTCGGTTGTTTCAGCTAGTGACCATTCCCTCAGTAGAGTGTCAGGTGAACTCTTTCCTTCGCATCTAAATACTATGAAGTTATCTCCAGTACCTAAGACCAGATTAGGCGTTTCAAAGAAGGGCGCTTTTGCGCGACGCCATATCCGACTCAGAAAGATGGCCCATCTACCGTTCACTCACAGTATTTTTGCTGGATATCCGGTCACTTTCGATTTCCACCAAAACTTTCTTTGCACGTGTGGAAAGTGTGGGAGATTAAACTTCCCCTTCCTTGAAAGGGAACCTCCCGGGCCCCGCGGTAGCGGGGCCCGGGAAGTTCCCGAACCTTAACAAAACCCACAACCCCTGGATATTACGAGGGGGGTTACCCAGAAGTTATCTTCTTTGCCGATATTGAGGGTTTTTTTGGGTATGAGAAGAGTACACCGTGGATCAACGCCCGAGATGAAAAAAAAAAAGAAAATTGGCTGGTAGGTAGTGTAGCGCTTCACGTGAAGTAAGGGGGCGCGCAGTTTTTCCGTTCAAAGAAAAGATGGATGTAACAAAACATACTACCACCAAGTGACCTTGGTGTTCATGGCCCAAGAAAGGCGTTTTAAACACAAAAAAGAGGAAAGCTACTTATGTCTCATCCACTGACATTAACAAAAAGCTAAAAGCATCATTCAAGAGAGATGGTGTCTTTGTATGTGTGTGTCTGTGTGTGTGTGTGTGTGTGTGTGTGTGTGTGTGTGTGTGTGTGTGTGTGTGTGTGTGTGTGTGTGTGTGCGTG
>SZWC01002305.1:32948-47932 GCA_023375785.1 Penium margaritaceum | reverse complement strand
TTTGCATGAGTTCTTTGTAAATGAGACTCTTTGTACTAAATAAAATCAAGTTTCACATTTGATGCTACAGGAAGAAATCATCATGTGTAAGGCACGTCCGATAATTTCACTTCAACACTTCATTATTATCTCACACCTCTCTCTATCCCTCTCTCACTTTATCTTTCTCTCCCTCTCTCTCTCTCTCTCTCTCTCTCTCTCTCTATCTCTCTCTTTCTCTCTCTCTCTTCCCCCCTCTTCCTTGCTCCCATCCCTTGTCTTCGCTCCTTCTTGCAAGAAAGGAGGGCAAGAGAGGGCAAGGGCACAAGGCCACGAGCCTCATCCTTGAGGCCCTCGTGGCCTCTCAGCCTCTAAGCAAGCCACTAGCTTGATCTGTGGCTGGTGGCTAGCCAGCAAGTGGTTAGTTTTGTCACCTGACCTGCTGCCGATCTTTAGCTGGCCGGCTGCCAGTGGGCCAGCAGCCACCAATGGGCTAGCCACCGGCCAGTCCTCAATTTAGCGAGTAGTCATTGCGATCCATCCCCTAGCTTCAGCCAGGTGGGAGGGCCAAACTGGCCACCCTGCTACATTCCTCCTTGAGTTTTATGAACTGTCCCAGTTCATGCCCAGCAAATAGGAGTGTCGAATAGTGATATTTCAACACTTTGAAAGAATATTAGTGATTTTAATGAATGGCTTATCATGAACACATGCATAGTATTTAAATCTAAGCTACAGCTTGTGAATCAGCACGGCTAGAAGCCTCTCCCTTTTGGCTAGAGCATTCGTTTGAAAGCCATGTTTGGCATCTGCAACCTCCTATTGTGGCTGTCCATGAATACCGCCCTGCGTGATTGTTGTTGACCATTTCTGCATTCCAGTGTTGTCTCCTACCACACATGAATGTATGCGAGCTGCCAAATCACTCCTGTGGGCAAGCTAGATTTAGGCTCCCATGAGTTATGTTTGGGTCCACAACCGGCCCAAAACACATGGTATTCCCTAACAACCCGCGACCCAATTGTGCACTCTCGATGTCGGAGTAGTCGCAGGACCTAACATTGGTCTTCCACAGCAAGGAATGTTTGTGGTGGCCAAAAGCTTCCTCTTGTCGTGGATAGATCTAGCAGGCTCACATGAAAAATGTCATGTACCTTCATACTCAGCGGAAGCAACAATCGGTATGCTATTGACCCGATGACTAAAATAATAGAGAATGGCCCAATCCACTTTGGAAGACGTTTTTTGGCCTCTTGTTACTTCTACAAAAAGATCTTAGTGATCAGCAGCACCATTTATTTTATTTCAAACAAGATCTCATGGCAACATTTGTCAGCATATCGCTTTTTTTTGTTTCTCAGCCGCTTAAAGGTGCTCCTTCACTTCTCGTGAGAAAAAATCTATACGCGTGGAAACGGCTTATCCTTCTATACTCCCTCCCTTCACCAATTAAGAGGCCACCACTAGATACCAACCACTGTTCAACTAGAATAGTGTGAAGTGTGTGGAATCCTTCACCAAGTTGTTCACCGCTAACTCTGTTGGTGCTAGGAATTTGTCAGTCATTCATAGTAGGAAAAAAAGAATTGAAAATCATTTTCTCTTGAGTGTAATTCACTTGTGTTGTTTGTGTATCAGTTTGTGGGTGAAATATTTTTTTCAATTGAGACACTGCCAAAACACTTGTGCATCATTTCAAAAATGAACTAATAGAGTTTTGATCAGAGATAATGTGCAATGGCAAGCCGTGGGACGGCACAAAATCCTGATAAAAAAGAAAAAACAGCTTCTTCAACATTTACGTTAGTGGTTGAAGGAATGAAGTATACCATTTTCATGAGGAGATCCACAACCACTAGAATTGCATCGTGGCCACGAGCCGTGTCCATAAGCCCAGTAATAAAGTGGAGTCCTAAGGATGGGAGGTTGTTGTAAGAGTGTAGGAAGCTTTTTGTTACAAGCCTTGTTCCAGAGACATGGGTCGCATGTCATGCAATACTTGGGGACATTGAAAGTCCACCCTGGGTACAAATTGTGGTCAAAGAGTGCTTTAACGATCCCAAATCACTTGCCACGAGTGGGTCGTGGAATAAGAAGGTTATCTTTGGTTGAAGGTCTCCCGAGTCTAGCACGACTTGTTTTCCATCCAATTGAATTTCCACAGCCTCCACCAATCCATGTTTTCATTATTAAGACCAATAATCCACACAAGATGTCATCTTTACTTTTCTTACTTCACCATTTTTAGTACATAATCTCTAATTGTAGTCACCACAAAGGTTGGAGGGGGGGACCTGTTGGTTGCACAGTGGCTCTCACAATTGCAATAAAACACCCATCAACCTTAGTAGTTCTGTGATTTCTAGTGGCTTTTCACTTTTTGGATCGGCCATATTCTTCTTTGCCAATGTTTCCATGTGAACAAGAATTGGATTAGGTATTCACTACCCCATGCATGTTGTCTTGACAGATTTGGTTGCATTTGGAAACCAACAGTGAGTTGTGGTCAGTCATGAAGGTCGAGCTCCTCTCAGCTCCCTCAAGATAATAAGGCCACTTCTTGAAAGCATGTTCTATGGCGAGGAGCTCCTCATCACCAGTCATGGACCGTGTCTCCACGGGGATGAGCTACTTGCTCCCATATGCAACTAGATGACTATTCAATATGGGGATTTCTCTGATTCCTACTACAGACATATCACGATGCACCTCCTACATTTGCAATGGATCCAGAAGAGATACGATGGGCACCATGAACTGATTTTTTCTTGCTTTGAGAAAACACATTCTTGCAATGAGCAAGAATACTTTAGCCATGTGTAATACATTTCTTGTCGTATGAGCCTTGTTACAAGGGCTACCAAAGTTAGATACCCTTGTATAAACCATCAAAAGTAGTTTACAAGGTTAAGGAAAGATATAATCCGACCAATGCTTCATTTCACGGCCAATGAACCATGGCTTGTGCTTTTTGTGGGTTGACTCAAGTTTTCCTTGCTGACTGTATCGAAGGTGTTCAAGCTCATCTTGTGGGAATTTGCACTTGCTCGTCTTTGCATAGGCAATCCTGCTCCCGAGGATTGCAAGAGCTTTGCGCACATGTTTTTTTGTGCTCTTCCATGGACATGGAAAACACAGGTTGTCATCCATGTAAACCAAAAACTCATTGAATTTCTATGCAATCATTTGGTGTACTTCTCCTAAGAAGGTTGCCTTAGGGTTCATTAATCCAAAGCACATAACCCAAAATTGATAGTATCTCATGTGCATCTGGGATGATGTTTTGAGAAAATCATATTTCAAGATTCATATTCAATGGTGCCCTTGGGATAAATCAAAATGAAGAAACAATTGTGCCCCTTGGATTTAGTCAAACAATTCCTTAATCCATTGTAGAAGGATACCATTTTTTTCCTTTAGCTTGATTAACGGCCACTAGTCCACGTACATGCATAAAGCACCATCATTTTTGCTCCCAAAAAGGATCCATACACGATACAGTGAGCTACTTGGCTTAATCCACCCTTTTGCAAGGTATTCTTTTATTTTGCGTCTGGCCTCTTGCCTTTCTGTCCGACTTAGATAAAACATGCATCTTAATGGAAACATTGCCCCTGGTTGTAGTGGAATCATGTGACCCTTGTGTTGTTTTAGTGGAATCCGAGCTGGTGGGTCTCATAATGCATCTTGTAACTCCTCTAATAGAGATTTCATAACTTGTGGAATGCCTCCCTTCACTTTTTCTTCCATGTTTTTTTCAAAATTACCAACAACTGTGTCAAAAATATTTCTGTACCTACATTATAGACAAGCTGATATGGAGTTTAAGTCAAGTTGGTAAAAAATTAGTACTTGGAATAATTGTAAAGCAATGCTCTCCTTTCTGGAGGATCAAGTGATTTCATTCAAAACACATTGAGAACTTGATTTTGGAGAGCCAATGATTGTTGTGTATGGGACGGATCTGGAACGTTGAGTACCTTCAACGGAATACTATGTGTAACTTCAAACACAGATTTTTGCTTTTCACATACCAATCACATGTATCGTATGGTTGTCAGTAACGGCATGTGCGCCATCCAAGCGCTCGTAGTTTTAGGTAAATCTAAAGTTATTATTCATCTCTTCCAGTGAAAGAAAACTCCTTCATCCTAGCATTAGATAGGTGTCTTTTGTATTGCATCGTCATGTTGTCTCTACTCTTCTGAGTGAAAGGGCTTGACGACAGCAAGCAGAGTTTGTAATAGACATAGAATCAGTACCATAGGCACTGTAAAGCCTAAGAGTCACCCACTTGGGTCCATATGTTGTTGCTACATGTGAATTTGGTGAGTACCTTAAAGTCTGTAGCTTTGACTAGAGGGAAACGTTCAACCAAAACAAACGCAAACGTGATAGTACTCATCACTTAAACAACATTTTTTATTCATAGTTCATGCAAATTGGTCGTTACCACCAGTAAGCATGTTTCATTGTGCATTTTTTACAGGAATCAAGATGACGTGGGCAATAACAGTCAGCAAGCTTAAAACAAGGCTCAACATGAGGGGAGAAAAATTGAACTCATGAAGTTTTCAAATTGTTTTCCATCCTCATTTGAAAACATAAACTGACAGTTGTGATCCACTTATACACAAAATTGGTCCTCACTAAACTCCCTCAAGGGTGGAGAAATACCGCACTGCAGCCTTGTCCATTTCCATCGACATACCCTTACATGACCATGTCCTTGTGCACAACCCTGTCCGTGGCCATCTTCAGCACCATAACATGGTGTTGCAGCTGCAGCTAGTGTCTCGACCTCTTGTCTACCATTGACAACTTGGGCGAAGTCCGCCTTGAAGTACCCACGCTAGAGGAAGCAGTGGACATCTTGCGACAAATCACGCATCGCCTATGTCTCATCAAGGTCAAGAATGCTCTTGTGGCTGGGCACCTTCTTTCTGCTGGTCTTCTTAACTAAGGGTTTTGTAGGCCACTTATTCTTCACCCCACCACTCCACCTAGTTTTGTTCAGCCCATATAGCATCTATGCACATGTCGCCTTGCTTTACATGTGTGTTTGACTGGGCATACGCGTGGTGCTTTGGGTTCCCGGAATACACTTCATTCATGTAGTCAAGGAACACCCTCTAGAATGTCCAAGCATGGCCCGTTAACATTGTGCTGGTCTTTTCCTTCACGTATTTCAGGCAAGACCATCACACAAGTACTCTCATAGCAAACACTGTGTGTGATTGAAGGTGCGATTCCCATTGTACGTGGTGAAGCTTTCATCTTCCTCCATGATTCTATTAAAATCGCTTATGTAGGCATCAAGCAAGCCACCTAGCTGTTAAAGGTCCTCAACTTTGTACAAGGTGCGTTGCACCTCTTCGCATTTGGTACACTTCTTTTGCATGATAGCAGAAAACATTTCCCTTGGCGTGGACTGCCACGGCATGTGTGGCCACCGAGCACCTCAATCCCTCACCATGTACTTGAGGAGCTTGTCTTCAAGTTGTGTCATCGCAAGGTTTCACATGGGCTAAGTGGAGCCTTGTGGACACGCAGAACATGCCTCAATTGGTTCAGCCAAATGGTCAGCTTCACACACTTTTTAAAGATATTCATAAAGTAAAGGAACAACGTTTTCACAACCAACATTGACGTCGTCAAGACACAAAGATATTTGTTGCCGTGGGCGGTGGTATCAGCACTTGCGCTCTGTCTGCTGCTTCACCCACATCTAGGTCACGCTCTGCAATGCCTTTTTAAGATCACCACATCTGCAGGTTTCCTCATGATTGACAAGATGCTGCAGCCAGAAATTGCAGTCAAGGTGTGCGATTGTTCACCCAAAATTTGCCAGTGTGTTCTTGAACACAAACTACAACTCTGATGTCGTCAAAACTTTAAGAATAACCTCAAGAGGCTTGCATATTCTGTGCACAATTACCTATTGAAGGAGTGCACAATTTGTTTAATCAACTATAAGGAGACCCAACTCCAAGATGTTGTCCACAATGATTTCTAACTGTGCATTGATTTGTTCTATCACATTCACATCGTACAAAGGGAGGTACACAGTCTCCTCCTTCTAGTGTTGCACTTCCACTATTGTTTCTGATCTTGAGTCATCCCACTGTCTCGTCGGCCGCCTCAACAAGCTGCCAATGGTAGGATTTGCCATGGCCTCGTCTGGCTTGTGCTCATGAGAAATGTCCACATTGCTACTCTTAGTGCCTTGTCAGGTGTCGGTAGCCTCACTACTGTCGACAACATCTTACAATTTGGTGAGTGCCTTGCCTCTAGATCAATCCGCATAACAATGGCAATGATTGCAATCCTTATCACTTTTTTCACCAGCGATGTTGTGCTCTTCATCAGTGTCCACATGTGGATGGTCCTGCTTGAGCGTGTCCATTGTTGCATGGGAGATGCCCACGTGAACTTTGGCGTGCTCACTACTTTTTGGCTTCTGCAAGTTTCTTGGTATCCTTGAGTTTAGCGTGGGTTACCTTCAATGCCGTGGTTGCTGTTGCTTTGACCAGTTTGCTTGCATTGGCGGCTTCCAAAATTGGGAGTCCGTTGAGGGCATGTAACAAGGCCGTCATTGCCTTGTCCTTGTTGGTTGTAGATGGTCCGGCACTTACCATTCAGTCATGACATGCAAATAGCATGCACACCCGCTATGAGCATCACTCATAATCTCCAAGGGTTATCACCCCTTCTTGTTGTCTTATCCTTCACAATTAGTTAGGCATGCTCAAAACTGTGTGTCTTATGTGTATCCTCAGTGCCATGGAAGACACAACAACGTGGTATAACTTTTAAGACTCCTAGGCTGCCACATTTGGCACAAACACATTGTAGAAAACAACCTATTCTCTATGTTTCCATGGTCATCACTACAACACGGGTTTTTTAAGATCATCTTTCTATCCGTGACTCATGGCACAACATTGCTTGTAAGAAAAAAAGAGCCTGAAACAATGTCAAGAGAGAATGAAGAGGAAACTAGAGTTTCTCTCAAAACATAGAAACGTAAGAAAACATGAAAAGAGATCAAAATCTCCGACTTCTTGCTCTCCTTGTCTTGTCTTGCTTCTCTTGATTCCTTTTGTCTTTTTTGGGCTTCTCTTCTTGGTATTTTACTGCTTTGTGCTTCTTTGGATGGGCCTTGCACCTCCTTAAAGGCGTGTCCATTTGAGCCCACAGCAATGAGGAGGCCTGCACAATCTTCTCTATGTGTTGCAGTCCTTTTATTCATAAACTCTGAGGTCGTGAATGTCTTTGGTGTTGAAGAAGAGCTCTGACCCATTTATGAGATGAAGGAGGGCGGAGATAATCTTTAATGGAGGAGGAGAAATGGTGGTTTGGGGGTAGGCCCTCCCCATCCCGTCTCACAATGAAACCAGGTAGCCTCCCGGGGAAAGGAGATTCTTGCTCTTCAATAGAATTCCAACTAAATTCATGGCACTTCAAACTGTTAGGTTTTAAGCGTGTACCCATTTTTGGCATTTCGTTGCTGTTGCATCTGATTGCGATGATTTATCTATTTCATAGACATTGGGGTCGTGACAAACTTGGTCCCAACAATCGTCCTACTCTGATACCATTACAATGGCTCAGTCAACAGCTCCTTCACGAATGTTATTGGAATTCGTTGATTGGCGTCCAAAGCTCGCAGGACAGATTTTCCCTATGCTTCACTCTAGGGATAGTATTCATCAACGACCCCTACAAGGACACTAAAATGTTTCAAGTGCCCAGAGACCCATTTCTATTCTTTCCTTGGCCCCTTGTTTTGGATCCCAAACAAGGGCATGTAGAATCCCGAACTTGTGAGTTCACACAAGTTTTATGTACGTTAAACTTGTAGTCAACTCTAAAAGATGTCGAGATTCACTTTTGAAACGACATAGAGAAATTTTATGCATGTGGCACGTCCAATGATTTTTCATCCGTGCTTTATCTTTATCTCTTGCACCTCTCTCTCTCTCTCTCTCTCTCTCTCTCTCTCTCTCTCTCTCTCTCTCTCTCTCTCTCTCTCTCTCTCTCTCTCTCTCTCTCTCTCTCTCTCTATCTCTCTCTCCCCCCCCCCCCTCATGCCTATCCCTAGTCCTTGTTGAGTCTAGCTAGCAAGGCGGGTGAGTGAGGGCTAGGAAACGAGGCAATGAGGCTTGTCCTCAATCCTCGTATGACCTTTCAGCCACCGATTCAGCCACTAGCTCAATCTGGTGGCTAACGAGCACGTGGCTGAAAGGTCACACGACCAGTTTTCGTCCATCCAACCAACTTGCTCCCAGCCAGCAATGAGCGGGTGACTGGTCACCCTCCTGTCCTTGATTTAGCGAGGGGTGGTTGCAAACCACCCCCATTCTTCACCAAGGTGGGAGGGACGAACTAGCCCTCCTACAACACATTATCTCTTGCTACTAGTTCAGGGAGAACAGGGAACTTTAATGTTTACAAATTCTACAGAACCAAGAAATGTTTACATTAAAGGAGAAACAATCTCAGAATGAGTTCTTTTGAATTGTATTTGTGATAAATTTTTTATAGGTCATCTTAATGATAGACAATCCAAAGAACCACTTTCATGTGTCAAGGAATAAGTACAACTTTCCAAGAAGGAAATCAAAGCAACGAGTGCAATCCTTTCAATGGATTGTACTAGTATGTAACCATGACTTCTCTCAAAAATCTATTTTTTTTGTTAAAATAACAAACAATTTACGGAATAACCTTTTACTCATGCCAGATTTTGTTCTTCTCTATCAGATTCAAAGACTATTTTGATTTCATACTGTTGGAATACAAACTATGATTGAAACATAGAAAAAATGCATTAAAGTATTTTTCATTTCATAGTAATAATCTAGTACCATATAAATATGAATCAAAATAACCGTCAACAGATGTTTTATCAAAATTGAACCAAACTTACTATGTTTTATCTTCAAGTCTATAAGATTCACATGAAAACATCTATGGAACATGTTTATGATCATACCACAAAAACTGGATTGGGTTCATGACATTTGTAAGATCTCTTGCTTTTTTTTCCACACATAAGAAAGCATTAGATATGATTCAAGAACAATTTTTTTCATGGGAAATTCTTATTCATCTACGCCAAGGGACAACAAAATTGCCCAAAATATTAAGCCTTGATGGAAAACATGTCTATTTGAACATGTGATTCCACTAGTATACCGTAGAGATATTCTTTTCATATCTTTGGCACCCTTTCCCTTACACTCTAAAATACAATGACCCAAGAATAGAGTAATGTGGACTCGTTATTCAAATAATCTGACAGCCCATATCTTTGAGCCAGCATATTCAGTTATCCTTATCATGAATCGCCGAACAACCTAGAGAAAGCTACAATCAGGACGCTCTGTCTCAAACATGTGACATCTTGTAAAACATGATGATTCATGAGGCAAGCATCTTTTCTTACTAGATTGTGTTGTTTTTCCATGACCAGGTATCAATTTTTGCATTTTTGTTTTGAACAATGTGCCTTTTTTCCAAATTGGAAGGAGAAAAACGTAACACAACATGATATCTATGGCTTTCTCAACTTGAAAACCAAAACATACTCTTTTTTATAGAATAATGTTTAATTCCTTCAGAGATGTGTAAAGTATTTATCATGATAATGATTTTTACATTGGTTTATGAAAAAACATTGTGGCACAACTTACAATATCTGGTGAGTGGAGTCCATGGGAGTATCGGGTTTGAAGTGGAATCTGTCTCAAAACATGAAAAATGTTCAAAACGTTTTGGAGTTTTTTTAAAACACAAAACAAATAAGAAGTTTTTAAATATGAATTCGTTGTTTACACTAGGGTTTCATATGAACATACAACACAATGTCTCATAAACGATGAAATAAAGAAGGAAAAAGGCACTCACTTTTATGGTATCATGTAAACACCTTTATGATGGTCTTTTCAATACGTTTTTAATGGGAAACTTAACAAGAGAGTTAAATTTATGCACGAGGCATACAATTACGTCAACGTTTTTATATGAATTGAAATAAATGATTACGTCATCAACCACACCGTGGTTTTGTGTCAACATGCAAGAATAATGGTGATAACCATGTTAACCTTATAAGAATTACGTTTTCAAGTTTTCGGTGCATATGATATTTTATTAACGACATTCTTTCTATGGTTAAAAAAGATTATTCCATAAACTTTTCATATATTTTCTCAATTGTTTACACTTCAATAAGCAACACCCTTAGAGAATGGAACAAATGATGCTTTAAACATTGTGACCTAGTAGTGGTACATGATAGGCCTCTACCCCTTGCTTAGAATTTCCCATGAAATACCAATTTGGTGTTTATATACTCCAAAGGGTAATCTTGGATTATTCTGGTATTATCCCAAACACCGGTTGAGGATGCCAGCTCAGTATTTCCCTTTCATTGATTGCTTTGTAATAAGCTGTAGTAAAAGAGAATGGACCGTCCAGGTCCATTCAATGACATCAGTAGGTGAATAAATGTCCGGAAAAATCATGTCCTATGACGATGCATTGATCAATGGGCCTGGCGCCCAACCCGTGGGATTTTGCCCAAAAGTTAAGCCATCAAGGCCACCCATTCTATTACGAGGCCTTTCTTTACTTGCCTACCCATCTACAATCCACGTTGTGTTACAATGGCATGTGAGCCACGTCTGATCCTAGTGGCCAAACAACTTTAGCTGTCTTCCTATGCTTCTCGAGTTCAACAAGAGGGAACACAAACTTCACTCTCTCTCCAAATTTACATCCGGCTTGGAATTTGTACCATGGACAAGAGTTTACCTCTTGCTCAGCCCAATCAATGCAGGCCTGTCGTGTCAACCCACATGCGGAGTAGTGACTTAGTGATTGAGGGACTCGACGAACCGACAAACCGACAGTGGTAACTCCATGTGGTGTTAAGTCACCATGGCATGGCTTGAGAGTGCTTTAAGGAAGCGCAAATGTTATGCAGACCAGAAAAGTTGCCCAGCGTCCCTTTGCATGCACCTCTCTCTAGCCCAAACACAAGATCCCAAGACTGTAAACTGAATTCTTTTCTTTCCAGATACACTCAAGCCACACCGTGGATTTTGTTTTAGCGCTCGTGCCTTTTTGGATTCTTTCCAAGTTGGCAATGCCCAGAAAAAGCAAGAACAAAACAAAGCAGATGCCATTCAAATTAATACAGACGTGGTGCCATGATGGCCACAACTGATACTTTTGTTTCTTAAGAAAAGCCAAGTCGCACCTTGTCATTTTGGGGCAAGCCCACTTTTTGGGGAAACAACACACCTTGTCGGTAATGCCAGCAGCAATTGGGGCCCTGCTTGCACCCCTCATAGTTGAATACACCCTAAGAGCCAGGCCAGGATCAACTAGGGTCTTTCTAGCACTACTATCAGTGGCGTATGCCATGTAAGCAATGGCTGGGCACTAATAGTGCCACTAACTGTTGCATACGCCTTATTGGAAATCCTTAAAAAACTAGGCCCTACTGGCACCACTATCAGCAACATGTGCCATGCTAGTGCTGCTCGCAATGAAACATGCCATGCTGGAAATGATAGCAACAACATGGGTTGTACTAGTACTGCGAGTAGTGGCATATGCCATGCCAGTGATGCCACCAGCTGTTAGGGCCCTACTGGCACTACAAGCAGCAACATACATCCTTGTAGTGATGCAAGTAGGGACTGGGGCCCTCCTAGCACTATGGGAAGTGGCATTTGCCCTATGGACGATGAAAGTAATGGCTGGGGTCCTACATGTACCACAAACATTGACATAAGCTGTGTTAGTGCTACCTGCAATGCCATACGCCCAGGTGGTGATGCGCGCTATGACTAGGATCTTGCTAGCACCGCCTGTAACAACATACACCTTGCTGGTGATATCAGTAGTGGTACAGGTTGTGCTAGTACCGTAAGCTCTTGCATTTTCCCTACTAGAGCTGCCAATAGCGGCATACAACATGATGGTGATGCAAGTGGCAGCTTTGGCCCTGGTACTAGTAGCACGGGCATAAACCTTGCTGATACCTGCAGTGGTTAGGGCCCTAGTGGAAGCACCACCAACACCAACCGCCCAATTGGGGTTAGCAGCAGTGGCCGAGGCTCTGCTTGCACGACCAGCAATGTCATACACTTTGCTCTTGCTGAAAGCTGCACCATATGCCCCACTGCATATGCTAGGATCACAGGGACCTTGCTGACACCCCTAGCAATAGCATACGCCTTGTCGCTAATGCTAATAGCAACAGGGCTTTTCTTGCACTACCTGCAAAGACATATGCCTAGCTAACAATGCTAGCAGAGGCTAAGGCCCTTTAGGCATAGCAAGCAGCAGCATACATTGTAAACCGGGCGCGGTGTGCTAGCCTTAACCGGATGATGTATGCACCAACCGGCGGTAACGACGACCAAGGAGAGGCCATTGCACAATTTCCCGGATTTTTTGAAGCATAGGAATGTCTTGTATGAGCATGGGAACTCCTGTGGTACAGTGGGAGTAAAGTGCACTTCCTATTCAAGTGTCAACATAGAAGACTATGTGTACATGATGACACATCTTCGGTGACCCGAGGTCGCGGAGCTGTGTGCAGATCCTTGGAGGCCTGTGATGAGCGTTTTGCATCAGCCCATGTAACTCGTCTTTCCATCCTTCCAACGCACCAAGAATTGCATTATTCCATGGAGGCACGGCCGAGATATGGCCATTTCCGTGAACCACGGTAATCTGTTGCTGGCAGTACCACTAGCGGTGGTGACGGCCGTCCACAGCGCCCTTTCTGCCAATAACACATCAGGGCGCCAATCTGAAGCACCCATGACCCTCAATGATCCTTGATTCATTGAATAAAAGGGCCTCAAGGTGTGCTTTGGACTTGTTGGGTCTTCCAAGGCTCAAGCCTTGGTCCTTGAAGATGAATTCCTGTCACATGTTTTCCCCTCGGCCGGTCCAACCTTTGGCCGGGCGTAACTTCCTCAATCATTGATGGATTGACCCCATTCCTAGGTTGATCTTGTACTAATTTTCCTGTAGATTTCAAATCCACAGTCAAATTGCACCTTCAAGGAAGCTTCAAGCCGTGATCAGTGCCATTGGCAATGTCCGGCTAACACTACCCCCCCTTTTTAGGAGCGAGCCGCCCCGGTTCGCTCTTGGTACTCCCGGAGGATGGCATTCACCCCGCCAATGTTGAAGTTGCAGGCAGGATCCCATGAGTTGTTGGCCACATCGTAGCCCTTTCACTTGACGAGGTACTCCCATCCGCAACTATGAAGCCGGTAGTCAATGATGGCCTCCACGTCAAACTCTTGCTCGTCCTCGATGACCACCGGAGGGGGAGGATCAGAACTGAAGTGAGGGAAATTCTCAGCAGGATCATGGTAGAGCTTGATCTAAGAGATGTGGAACACGTTGTGTACTCACATGGAAGGTGGAAGAGCCAATCGGGCCATTTCGGGTGTCTGTATTTCGAGCACCTCAAATTGACCAAGCAACCAGGGTTTCACCTTGTTCGATCGGACCCCACAAACATGCAAGCTGTTGAGAAGCACACAATCACTGAACTTGAGCATTCCGTTTGCGTGTCGGCGGTCCAGTTGCAGTTTTTGCTGCTCATGTGCCTTCGCCAATACATGTCGCATTGCCGTCCAAATCTGCTTGAATTCACGTGCAGTAGACTCCACCGCGGGCAGGTTGCTGGCAACGTGAAAACTGAGGGATGTGGCGGGCCCTATCCCGTTCACCACCTCAAATGGCGCCTTGCCGGTGGAGGCGCATATGGCAACGTTGTACGCCAGTTCAGAAACCGGCAATCGCTGGTCCCACGCCGTCTCATCCGGTTCACCTACTGCATGGAGGAGATGCTCCATCGTCTGTTTTGTCCGCTCTGTCTGCCCGTCAGTTTGGGGGTGAAAACTGGTCGACAGCTGCACCTTGCCGTCGTACTGCTCCATGGGTTCTCACCAGAATGTGCTCATGAAGAGCGGGTCATAGTCACTCAAAATGTACCACGGTACGCCATGGAGGCACACCACGTGCTCGAGGAACTGAGCCGAGCTGTGCGCTCCGCGTTCATTGTGTCACGCGTCACGATAAAGTGCAAAATCTTGCTGAAGCAATCCACGACCACCAACACCGCATTGTGACATGCCGCTGTCTTGGGCAAGCCCGTGATGAAGTCCATGGAGATGTCCTACCATGGCTACTCAGGGATGGACAAGCGTTGGAGGAGACCCGGGGTCTTTGTCCTCCGTGCCTTGTGGCATTGACACACATCACAACTCTAGCAGAGGTCAGCCACCTCCGACAATATGGTGGGCCACTGAGAGAAGCAAGCCACCGACTTTAATGTCTTGTCAGCGGAGAACTGGCCGCTCGGGCCACTATCATGGCACTCTTCCAAGATCAGCTGTCAAAGCGCATGCACCACGCGAATCACCAACTGCTCCGTGCCACACAGTTGCCTATACGGCACCTAAAAGAAAAATCTTCGAGCGTCATATTCCCCATGCGCCTCATAGCCCTCCGCAAAGATCTTCACAAGGAAGGCATCCTCGTGGATGGTAGGAGACGCAACCCGCATCATTAGGTCTATTCGCCGCAAGAGTGCATTGGCTGGATTGATGCGACCTAGCTGGTACACGATCTCGTTGTCGAAGTACGACTCGCGGTATTCTATCCAACGCGCTTGCCGCTGACTCAGGTTTTGCTGCGTCTTGAAGTACTTCAACACATGAGGGTCTGTGTAGACCACGACTTCCACACCTCGAGGTATCAATGCCAGCTCTTGAAGGCTGTGACCACGGCAAGAATCTCCTTGTCATGGGTGGTGTAGTTCAGCTCCACCCCACACAACTTCCGCGAGTAGTAGGCGACTTGTTATGACCCGTTGCCAAAGTCCTTCAAAAGGATCTCACCAATGGTCAAGTCTGATGCATCTGTTGTCATTTCAAACTCACAGCCACTGTCGACCAAGT
>SZWC01002305.1:3470-32924 GCA_023375785.1 Penium margaritaceum | reverse complement strand
TTGTCATGGGTGGTGTAGTTCAGCTCCACCCCACACAACTTCCGCGAGTAGTAGGCGACTTGTTATGACCCGTTGCCAAAGTCCTTCAAAAGGATCTCACCAATGGTCAAGTCTGATGCATCTGTTGTCATTTCAAACTCACAGCCACTGTCGACCAAGTGCAAGGCCTGCGCGCAGGTTAGAGCTCTTTTGTGATTCTCAAATGCCTCTTGTTCGCTAACTCTGCAAATCCACTCATGATCCTTGCGAGTGAGATTGGGGAGTGGCATTAATACCCCCGCATAACTAAGGTTGAACCTGCGATCTTAGTTGCAAACACCAAGGAACACTTGTACATCATGCACACTACACATTTTTTACCACTATTGCACGGCCAACACCTTGCGCATGTCCATGGCAATATGTCCATTGCCACTAATCTGTCTAAGGAATTCAACTTTTACCACCGTGAACTCACACTTAGTGAGCTTTGCAAAAAACCTCTTTATGACCATAGCAAGTGTGAAAGACCTTCCTCTCCACATACTCTAGTGCGATGTGGATCTAGTGGTAGCCGGATCAGAGGTTGATCTTTGTGAAGAAGCGAGACGCATGGAGCTGATCAAAGAGCTCCTTGACTCATGGAAGCGGGTACGGTTCTTGATGGTCAACCCATTCAATGCCCAGTAGTCCACGCACATGCGCGTCTCTTCCGTCTTTCTCTGCACAAACAAGACAAATGCATGATGGATATGAGTACCAGAAAGTGACAAAACTAGGCTGCTTGATAAAAATCATTTGGCATCACATTTGCATAGAGTATGCTTCACAGGCTCCAACGCACTTTACAGAACTCGATATGAAGTCCGTTTGAGAGAGATATGGATTTCCAAAGTTTGGAGATCATGGGTCGGGTTCAAGTGATGACCTGAGCACTTTGACCTCAAAAGGCGGCAGGATTATTGGCCAGGACGGCTGAGAGCGGCCTTCAAGGAGAAAAGGTGGCTGGAGGATCTCCAAGAGACTTCAATGAAGCTACAGACCACGATTTTTGGTCGTCCAAGTGGTGTGAGACATAATTCTCTTGTGTGACAAGGTGACTGTTGCTCATCCCGTTAGGCTAGGAGAGTGTGCTAGAGGGTAGACTTTGACAGAGAATCTCAGTGCTCCCTAGGCCAAATGAGGCATATAAGTGCTTGTTAGAAAGCTCTGGCAATGCAATTTCTCACTCAAGAGTCAATTCAGACATTTGCATCCTCTGCTAACCTACATTTGCTTCCGTGATTTCTGTCTGTGCAACCTGCAACCCCCTGTCACAAACAGTTTGTCCTGCCTAAGCGGCTCTTAGTGAGCCTGATCACCTCCCTGAGGGCTGCCCCAGTTTCCATCAGTGGCATCAGAGCTAGAACAAGGCTTTGTGTCATCCTTGAGGCATTCCTTGCACCCTGTTGTGTGAGAGAGCCGTTTGTGGGCGGAATGTTTCACTACCATGGCGACATCCGCTTCTATGGTGGCCGGCATCAACATCGCCAAGTTTGAAGGCAAGTACTTCTTCAACTGGAGCAACAACATGAAGATGGTTCTGATGGAGAAGGGTCTCTAGAGCCAGGTGGATGAGAAGGAGATGGAGCCAGAAGAAAGCTCCCTATCCCTTGTCGAGGCTCGTACCTACCTCAAGAAGTGTGACCACGCCCTCGCAACCATCTACCTCCACCTCGCCAAACAGCAGCAACTCCTCGTCCGTGGCATCCTCACGCAAAAGGAGGTTTGGAAAAAGCTGGAGTCCACTTATGCTTCCAATTCAATCCTCATGAACATGCAGCTGCGTCATCCCTTTCACACTGTGAAGATGGATGAGTCCGGATCCATGATTGACTACATCAACATGGTGAAGTCTCTCTCTGACCAGCTTGCTGCGATTGAGGACCCTGTCAAGGAAAGTGTGCCCATGCTAGCCATCCTCTCTGGCCTTCCTAGCAGCTACACTCCTCTCATTGTTGTCCTGGACTAGCGTGGCAACAAGCTCTCCCTAATGATGTGGAGGAGAGCGCGCTGTCTGAGGAGGAGCGGCGCAAGAGAGAGGAGGGCGGAAGTGGACTGGACGTTGCTCTCATCACCAATTTTGGTCATGGGGGCAGTGCTACATCGACCAGGAGCAACAACGGAGGAGGGAAGAAGAGGGGGAACTGCCACTACTGCAAGAAGCCGAGCCATTGGGCGCGCGAATGCCAGAAGAAGAAGGCAGACCTTGCGGCTGGCGTGGGAGCGGGAGAACAGTCCGTCGCTTCTGCAAACGCCGCAGATTGGGAGAGTGGATTTGTGACAACCATCCGGGTCCTGCACGTCTCCGACAACACCGCCCTCTTCTGGATCATCCTCTCGAAAGCCACGCGGCACATGACGTGTCACAAGGAGTGGTTTGTTGTCTACACCGTCATTGAGCCTCGTCGGGTGTACATGGGGGAAAACCATGTGCAAAAGGCGGTTTGGGAGGGTGAGGTTGTGTTTTGTGCTTTCGTTGAGGGTAAGCACGTGGAAAATCGTGTGAAGGGGGTGCTTCATGTTCTGGGGCAGGCAGCTAACCTCCTCTCTGTCTTATCTCTCATCTTTGAAGGCATGCAAGTTTGCTTTCAGAATGGTGGCTGCACCATCTCTGCCCGTGCAGGCCGTGTGCTTGCAAACGTAAACAAGGAGGACGGTCTTTACCACCTCTACGTGGTGTCGGAGAAGGAAGCCAACTGAGCGTTGGCGGCAAGAGAGGGAAAACACGACATCGGTCTGTGGCACCGCCGGCTCGGTCACTTCTGCTTTGGCACCATCATCTCCATGCAGCAGATGGTCCGCGAGCTGGAGCTCAAGGGGGTGAAGCAGCCTAGTGCATCGGCTTGTGAGAGCTGCACTGAAGGGAAGCAAGCTCGCGCTCCTTTCACAGGGGAGGGGAAGGGGGCGGCTGAGATTCTCTCACTTGTTCACTCTGATTTGTGCGGTCCCATGCCATAACAATTCTTGTCCCGCAAGTTATACTTTGTCACGTTCATTGATGACAAGTCAAGGAAGACGTGGGTGTCGTTCCTGGCTGGAAAGGATGAGTGCTTTGATGCTTTCAATGTGTGGATTGCTACTGCACAAAATGAGAGTGGCAGACGGTTGAAGGTGCTACGCACCGATGGTGGAGGAGAGTACCTCTCCAATGACTTCCGCAACTTCCTCAAGCGTCGCGGGATCAAGGACTAGGTCAACCCACCTGGAACACCGCAGCTGAATGGTGTGGCTGAACGCGCAAACCTCACGCTCATGGAGCATGTTTGCAGCATGCTCCAAAACGCGGGGCTCCCGCCAACCTTTTGGGCGGAGGCGGTCAATACCGCCGTGTACCTAAAAAACCAAAGCCCTACGTGCGCAGTGCCGCTAATGACACCGGAGCAGGCGTGGACAGAACGCAAGCCAACAGTGATGCACCTGAAAGTCTTCGGGTGTGGCGCATTCGTGTATGTGCCTACCGGCAGGTGTAACAAGCTGGACGCAAAGTCGGTGAAGGCCGCCTTCCTCGCTTTGACACCATGGGATACCGCCTCTACAGCCTCGCCACACGCAAGATCATCCGCAGCCGTGACGTGGTCTTCCAAGAGGAAGTGAAGGGCTGGACATGGAGCCCTATGTTGGCACCTTTGCTTGCTCCCACACTTGTACCAGAAAGGGGAGAATTACCGGTAGCAGAAGAGGGTGGTGCAGGAGATGGCGATGACAGCGACAACGACAAGGAGGTTGAGAGAGCTGAGAAGGAGAAGGAGATGGCAGCGGAATCTGATGAGGAGGAGCAGCAAAGCAACTCACAACAGCTGCCACGACTGTCCGCACGCCTCAACAAAAGTGGAAAGGACAGTGGGGAGCCGCTGAGGCGATCCGAGCACTTCGCAAACAAACAGAGGCCGCTGGAGGAGCTGGTTAGCTTGTGCACCGTTCCACCACCAACGGAGTCGTCTGACCTTGAGCTTATCTTCCTCATTTTCACTGATGACCCAGCCACATTCGCTGAAGCCATGCACAGTGCCGAGGCGGCAGATTGGCGTGGTGCAGCAGATGAGTATGGTGCGCTTATGAAGAACGGCACCTGGACTCTTGAGGAGGCTCCACGCGGCAGGCAGGTGATTGGATGCCGGTGGATCTTCAGGCGCAAGCGTGGTGCGGATGGTAAGATTCTCTGGTACAAAGCACGGTTGATTGCAAAGCGGTATGCGCAGACTGAGGGTGTGAATTACAATGAGACATTTG
This sequence comes from Penium margaritaceum, assembly GCA_023375785.1. Lineage (NCBI taxonomy): Eukaryota > Viridiplantae > Streptophyta > Zygnematophyceae > Desmidiales > Peniaceae > Penium > Penium margaritaceum. Next base: position 28,673 of record SZWC01002305.1, on the reverse strand, counting down.
CACCTGTCACTAAGTTGCCATCCATCCGAGCGATCCTTGCTCTTGCTGCTAACATGGACTGGGAGGTGCACCAAATGAATGTGACGTGTGCACTTGAGGCCATTTCTGTAGTAGAATTACGGTTCATGAGAGTCAAAGACACTGTTTGCCGTAGTCTCACAAAACCTGCGGGTGTAGTCGGCGACGCTGCCAGTATGGAAAAGCAGGTGTAACTTGCCACGTACACTATTTCTCATGTTACCTAGAGTGAATCGCTTGATGAATGAATCCGTGAACTTCTTCCACATGGTCGGCCATTTCAGAGTAGGGTCACCACACCTGCAGGTTGGAGCCAATGGGGTTAAGAGCCTGGTCTCGGGCGCAATGCCGGCGACCATTGCTGATCCACTGTCGTGTGGATTGGACCGCTTCACATCGCCCCCCAAATCCAACGATGCCCCTCTAAATAGGGTCATGGCATGGTCACGGCACGCCACATATCTTGAGGCATCCACGCCAATGGCAGTGAAGTACAGCTCTAGTCCGAGTATCCAAGCATGTGGAGCTGGCCCATCCTTCCTTGATAGGTCGAATGGCTCCGGTTGGGTGGGCTTGGGACATCCACCGCAGTTCAGTTAGTGGTGGCAACATCCACTCGTGTTGTCACGGGATGCTTTGCAATCTCTTGATTGAGACACATGTTTTACTTCTCCAACAGATCCATCTTGACCTACATGTTGGCGAGTAACTTCTGCAACACTGCGGCTGTTGTTGCTTTGTATTGCGTGTCAAATGCAATGCAAAGGCATGTCTGCACTTGGTACAACTTCTTCCTCAAAAGGTCCTCCAGTTACCGCCTTGTCACCTTATTGCGTGGTTGGCCATGGACTCAGATCCGCCAAAGAAAGCGATACGTGCTGGTCTATGCTGACCAGGAGAGGTTGCCACGTAGATGAATGTGCCCTTCAGCCAGGGGTGGCTTGGATACCAAGTGTGAACCAGACGCAGTGTGCTAGCCTCAACTGGATGATGTAGGCACCAACCGGCGATAATGGTGACCAAGGGGAGGCCAGTGCACACCTTCGCAGATTTGTAGAAACGTAGGGTCATCTTACGGGAGCACGGAACACGTGTGGCACAGTGGGAATAAACTGTACTTGTTATTCAAGTGTTAACATCCAAGACTAGATGTGCATGATAACACATCCTGGGTGACCCGAGGTCGTTGAGCCATGTGTGGCTCCATACCGGCTAGGGATGAGCATCTTTCCAGCATTCCAACGGATCAAGAAATGCATTGTTTGGTGGCGGAACGACCGAGATATGGCCATTTCCGTGAATCATGGAAATCTGCCCCTGGCTGTGCCACTAGCGGCGGTGATGGCTGCCCAAAGCGCCCTTTCTGGCAATAACACATCAGGGTGCAATTCTAAAGCGTCTTTGGCCCTCAATCATCTTTGATTCATTGAATGACCGGGCCCCAAGGTGCGCTTTGGCCATGTTGGGACTTTCGAGGGTCGAGCCTTGGTCCTTGGGGATGAATTCCGGTCACATGTTTTCCCCTTGGCCGGTTCAACCTTTGGCCGGGTGTACCTTCCTCAATTCTTGATGGATCGACCCGTTCTTAGATCGGTCTCACATGGATTTTCTTGTAGATTCTAGATCCACAGTCAAATTGCACCTTCATGGAATCCTAAAGCCATGATCAGTGCCATTGCCACTGTCTGGCTAATACTACCCCTCCTTTAGGAGCGAGCCTCCCTGATTTGCTATTGGTACTCCTGGAGGATGGCATTCACCCCGTCAACGTTGAAGTTGCAAGCAAACTCCCATGAGTTGAGGGCCACATCATAGTTCTTCCACTTGACCAGGTACTCCCATCCACGACCATGACGACGGTGGTCAAGCATGGCCTCCACCCCAAACTCTTGCTCGCCCTCGATAACCACCGAAGGGGGAGGCTTAGATTTGTGGCCAAGGAAATGCTTAGCCGGATCATGGTAGAGCTTGAGCTTGGAGATGTGGAACACGTCATGGACTAGTATGAATGCGGAAGAGCCAATCGGGGCACCTCGAGTATCTGCATTTTGAGCATCTCAAACGGACCAAGCCGCCGGGATTTCAACTTGTCCGATCGGACCCCGCGAAGCTTGACGTGCGCGCTGTTGAGAAACACACAATCACCAACCTTGATCATTGCATCCGCGCTTTAGCGGTCTGCTTGCAGTATCTGTTGCTCTTGTGCCTTCGCCACTGCATGTTGCATTGCTATCCAAATTTGCTTGAAGTCACGTGCAGTAGACTCCATGGCGGGCAGGTTGCTTGCGATGTGCAAACTGAGGGGCGTGGCGGGCACCACCCTGTTCACCAATGCACATGGCGCCTTGTCGGTGGAGGCAGACGTGGCAAAGTTGTACGCCTGTTCAGCAACCAGCAAATGCTGCTCCCATGCCATCTCATCCGGATCACCAAATGTATGGAGAAGCTGCTCCAGCATCTGGTTTGTCCGCTCTATCTGTCCATTAGTTATGGGGTGAAAACTGGTCGAAATCTGTACCTTGCTTCCGTTCCNCCTGTTCACCAATGCACATGGCGCCTTGTCGGTGGAGGCAGACGTGGCAAAGTTGTACGCCTGTTCAGCAACCAGCAAATGCTGCTCCCATGCCATCTCATCCGGATCACCAAATGTATGGAGAAGCTGCTCCAGCATCTGGTTTGTCCGCTCTATCTGTCCATTAGTTATGGGGTGAAAACTGGTCGAAATCTGTACCTTGCTTCCGTTCCAATAGTTCTTGCCAGAACATGCTCGTGAAGAGCGGGTCACGGTCGCTCACAATGGACCATGGTATGCCATGGAGGCGCATCATGTGCTCGAGGAACCGAGCCGAGCCGTGCCCTCTACGCTCTTTGTATCATGCATCACGATGAAGTGTGACATCTTGCTGAAGCGATCCACCACCACCAGTATTGCATGTGATCTGTCGTTGTCTCAAAGAAGCCCGTGATGATGTCCATGGATATGTCCTGCCACGGCTGCTCCGGGATGGGCAAGGGTTGGAGGAGACCCGGGGTCTTTGTCCTCTGCGCCTTGTGGCGTCGGCACACGTCACAACTCTGGCAGCAGTCAGCCACCTTTGACGACATGGTGGGCCACCAAAAGAAGGGAGCCACTGTCTTCAATGTCTTGTTAGCGGAGAAGTGGCCGCTCGGGCCACTGTCATGGCACTCCTCCAAAATCAGCTGTCAAAGCACGGTCACCGCGGGAACCACCAGCCGCTGTGTGCCGCACTGTCGCCTATACGGTGCCTCAAAGAAGAATCTCTGAGCGTCATATTCCCCATGCGCCTCAGAGCCCTCCGCAAAGAGCTTCACAAGGAAGGTATCCTTGTGGATGGTGAGAGATGCGACCCGCATTATCAGGTCCAGTTTCCGTGAGAGTGCGTCGGCTGGGTTGATGTGACCCGGCCGGTACACAATTGCGTTGTCGAAGCGCTCCTCGAGGTACTCCACCCAACACACTTGCCGCCAACTCCGTTTCGGCTGCATCTTGATGTACTTCAACACTTGGTGGTCAGTGTGAACCATGCATTTACGCCAATCAAGGTAGCCCTGCAAGTTCTTGCAGGTTGTGACCATGGCAAGCATCTCCTTGTCATGGGTGGTGTAGTTCAGCTCCGCCCCATGTAACTTGCGTGAGTAGTAGGCAACCATTTGTGACCCATAATCAAAGTCCTGTAAAAGGATCCCACTGATGGCCAGATCCAATGCATCTGTCACCATTTCAAACTCACGGCCGCTATTGGCCAAGTGCAAGGCCGGTGCACAGGTTAGAGCCCTTTTGAGATTCTCAAAGGTCTCTTGTTCGCTAAGTCCCCAACCCCACTCGCAATCCTTGTGAGTGAGATTGGAGAGTGGACTGACACTCTCGCATAACCAATGATCAACCTGTGATAATACTCGCAAAAACCAAGGAATACTTCCACATCGTGCACACTATACAACTTCGGCCACTCTTGCATGGCCGACACCTTGCGCGGGTCCATGGAAATTGGCCCATTGCCAATCATTTGTCCAAGAATTTCAGATTTTCACACCGTGAACTCACAATTAGTGAGCTTTGGAAAAAACTTCTCCTTCGTCAAAATCTCAAGGACATTGTTCACATGCTCCTTATGCTCCTCTGTTGTCCTGGTATACACCAAGATGTCATCGAGGTACCTACTAGGAAGTCATCCAAGTATGACCTGAAGACGTTGTTCATCACTGCCGTGAGGGTGGACGACGCTTTGGTCAACCCGAAAGGCATCACGAGGAAGTCTTAATGATCATAGCGGGTGCAAAAGGCCGTCTTCTCCACATCATCTACTGCGATGCGGATTTGGTGGTAGCTAGATCAGAGGTCGATCTTTGTAAAGAAACGAGCCGCATGGAGCTGATCAAAGAGCTCCTTGGCTCATGGAAGCGGGTACCGGTTTTTTATGGTCAACTCATTCAATGCCCGGTAGTCCACGCACATGCGTATCTCCCTCGTTGTTTTCTGCACAAACAGGACAGGTGCAGTGTAAGGCAATACGGATAAGCGGATGAAGCCCTGCTCCGTCATCATGGCCAGCTGCTTCTTGAGCTCGTGTAGCTTCACGTTGCTCATGCGGTGCGTTGCACAAACAGGAAGCCGCACTCCAGGTTTGAGGTCGATGCGATGGTCCACTTCCCGCTTTGGTGGCAGACCCACTGGGTGGGTGTCATGGAACATGTCCTTAAACTCCGTACACACCTTTTGAAGCCTCTCAGGCACCACGGCAAACTTGCCGTGCCCCCCGGCTGATCAGGAGGTGCACCTGTGCCAAAGAGGATGCCACGTACTTTGGTTCATCAAATTCGTCCTCCACGCCCCGCACGAACGCCAAAAAATTCTACTCCTTTTTTCGAATTGTGTGCTTGAGCTATGCCAAGCTTAACATCATAGGCGCAGATTCTTCCTTGTGAGGCACCAACTGTTGCGACGCTTCCTCCCCGCAAGTCTCCACCTCCGTGGCCACTTCCTCAAACCACATAGGTAGGGGATACTCCTTGTATCTGAGCTTGACTGAGACGATGCGCACATCCCAAGTGACAGCGAGGTTGTACTTGTGGAGGAAGTCATGACCAAAGAGCACATTGTAAGGTTTCATTGGGCACACCCATTATACAGTCGTTGTACGAAAGTTCCCCACACAAATGAAGAGGAGACAGGCCAGGTATCCCACTTCAATTGTGCGTTCCACTTGGTTAGAGGTCCGCTTCTTGCCCCTAAGCACAAGGCCCCACTTCCGAGCACACTCCATTCTCACAAAACTGTGGCTCGCACCACAATCTCACAAGTTCTCCACCTTTCCCTTGACCTCTTTCACTTTGCGCCTCCAAGAGAAGTGCGGGCTGCTTCACCTCATACCCTGCGTTCCATGCCTTGACCTAAAAAAACCTCCAACTGCTGCAAGGAATTCGAGTGTGCGGTCAACTGGCTGTTTGGGCTGAGAGAAGCCATGAGTACCGCCATATACTGCCGGTTCTCCTCGTTTGCTGACTCCTTTGTTGCTTTTTCTACTTCCTTCATGGCTTTCTTCCCCTTCCCCTGCTCCTTAATCTTTCCATTGCCCTTCTTTGGACTCTGACAATCATGTCCAATGTGACCAGATTTGCCACAATTGTAGCACGTGCACTGTTGCAATGCTCCAATCTCCATGGGCTTGTCGTCGGACTCAGTTTGCTTTCCATAACCACCTGCAAAAACGTTTTGGCTGATTGCATGAGCCTGTTGCATGCGCAAGTGGTACTGTACTGCTACTACAATCATCTCAGGCAGGTCGGTGTTGAGGTCGTGCATCACCGTCACAGCACGGGCGTCATTCTTGAGGCAGTTACTGTAGTTGAAGCACAGTTCATGAGATTCAAAGCCACAATTGGCCGCGATCTCACAAACCTGCACGTGTAGTTGGCGACGCAGCCAGTTTAGCAAAGTTGGTGTAGCTTGGCACGCGCGCTGTTCCTCACGTCACCCACAGTGAAGCCCTTGATGAACGATTCCATGAATGTCTTCCACAAGGTCGGCCATTTCAGGGAAGGGTCACCGCTGCTGCAGGTTGGAGCCGATGGGGTGGAGAGTTTGATCGCGGCCGCAATGCCAACGACCATTGCTGCTCCACTGCCATGTAGATTAGACTGCATCACATCAACCCACCAATCCAACGATGCCCCTCTCAACAGGGTCACAGCATAGTCGCGGCGCACAGCGGACCTTGAGGTATCCACGCCGATGACGGTGAAATACAGCACTAATCCAAGTATCCAAGCATGTGGAGCTGGCCCATCCTTCCTCGATGGGTCAAATGGCTCCGGCTTGGGTGGGCTCGGGACGCCCACCGTAGTTCGGTTAGCAGTGGCAAGTTCTACTGGTGTTGTCACAGAATGCTTTGCAAGCTCTTGATTGAGGGACGTGTTTTGCTTCTCAAAAAGGTCCATCTTGGCATGTATTTCAGCGAGAAACTTTTGCAATGCTGCGTCTGTTGTTGCTTTACATCGCGCGTCAAATGCAGTGGACAATGAGTACGTACCGCATGAAGTCATCACTCCATCCGGTACAAATTCTTCCTCAACGGGTCCTTTGGTTACCTCCTTGTCACCAGAGTGCGTGGTTGGCCTTGGGCACAGATCCACCAAAGAAACGAGATGTATGCTGGTCTATGCTGACCAAGAGAGATTGCCACATAGATTATTTTGCCCCTGAGCCAAGGGTGGCTTTGATACCAAGTGTAAACAGGGTGCGTTGTGCTAGCCTCAACCGGATGATATAGGCACCAACCGGTGACAACGGTGACCAAGGGGAGGCCGATGCACACCTTCCCGGGTTTACAAAAGCGTAGGATCATCTTGGGAGAGTACGGGAACAGGTGTGGCACATCTAGGCGATCCAAGGTTACCGAGCCATACGCAACTCTGTACGGTCCTGTGATGATCTTTTTTGCATCAAAACCACGTAGCTCATCTTTCCAGATTCCCAAGTTACCAAGAATCGCATTATTCTGTGGAGGAACTGCTGAGATATGGCCTTTTTTTCAACCACGGTAATCTACAGCTGGCAGTACCACCAGCGGCATTGACGGCTGCCCAAAGCGCCCTTTTTGGCAGTAACACATTGGGGCACCATTCCAAAGCACCCTTGGCCCTTAACGATCCTTGATTCATTGACCAACCAGGACCCAAGGTGCGCTTTGGTCTTGTTGGGTCTTCCGAGGGTCAAGCCTTGGTCCTTGGGGATGAATTCCCATCACATGTTTTCCCCTTAGCCGGTGCAACCTTTCGCTGGACGTAACGTCCTCAAAGATCCACCCCGTTCTTGGGTCCATCTTGTACGGATTTTCCTGACGATTCTTATTCCACAGTCAAATTGCACCTTCAAGGAAGCCTCAAGTAATGATCAATGCCGTTGGAACTGTCCGGTTGACATATGTGCTGCTGATGATGCCAATATCGGCTAGGGCCTTGTTGGCAGTTTTAGCAGTGGCATAGGCCCTGCGATTGACAACAGCACTAGCTGGGGCCCTTAAGGCATCACTTCCAGTGGCATACGCCCTGTTGGCAATGTGATCAATGGCTAGAACATTGCTGACATCACCAATAGCGGCATACACCATGCAGGTTCTAATAGGAGTGACCAAGGCTCTGCACTTCGTCACGTACGTTGTGCTCGTGCTACTAGAAGTGGCTAGATTCTTGTTAGTACCACAAGTATAGACATCCGTTCTATTTGTGTAAAGAGTTGCGGGTTGAGCTTCCCTCTAGCTGCCAATAAATTCTTTCATTAGGATTGCTAACAGTGGCACGAGCTGCTCTGTCACTGCCTGTTGTTGTGCATGTGCCGCCGGCACTGCCAGAAATGGCACGAGTTTCTTCTTCACAATTACAAATAGAGAAATCTCTAGTTACACTTCCAGCAACAATAGACATACTGTGTCACCACGAGAAGCTGCAATATTCGTATTAGCATTGCTGGTAGTGGGAGTATATGTGCTTGCTCCTCCAACAGTGTAATCTACTGGCAAAGTTAGCAATGAATAAAGAACAAGAATTGAGGGTACGCATGAAAATACGCACCCCCTAGGTTCTTGCCATTGGCTAGCAGATGCCTTGGAAACTCAAGGATGACACACGAAGCTTGGTCGATTGAAAGCCAACAAGCTTACTACATGCAACAAGCTAAGAGAAGAAGCCTAGTTGGCAACTGGCGAATAATGCGCAGGAATTATTGGCCGGTGTTATACGTAACCCAACCTCCCTTGCATTGAGCTGGACTGCCTAAGATTGGAATGGTCTATTAATTTTCTTGATATAACCAGAGTCTTGCTGGATTTTCCAATTGGGACATTTTGCATGCTGGTTTTTCAATGGCAATTTGATTCGTGTTGACTGGTTCAATATCAACGTAAGTTGCATTGTCTCTTTGATCAGCACTGAGATCCATGATGGCCTTGTCCGGCTGCTAGTTTGAAGAGCAGTTTTGTGTACTTGGCAAGCTTGTCCAGCATGCCTAGCTCGCTAAGTAGCAGCATGGCCTTTACAGACATTGCAAACGTTTTGTAGCGGCTTACATGTATGAAACCTTGGCAGTTAGCCTGATGACCTCCATCAGTAGATGAGGAAAATTGTTCCTCATAAGTGGCTGGCCTAAATAATGTTCTACGGATGGGTTTGCCACTAAAAATAGTTACGACATACAACAACTGAGCTACTATTGGATTGTGCCCGATTCAATTTGTGATTCGTGTAGTTCCATCCACAACACATTGTGCAGCTGGAGCCCAACAGAAAACTTGCTCAAAAAAGGACTTAGTGAATGAAGGACAGCAGTACAAGCTGTATAGTAACCATCGCAACAAAGTAACCTTATTGACTAATCTGTAGTGTAAGGTCAGTAGGAAAGCATTTTTAATCCCATCCCTTCTTTTGGATGCTTTTGGTCACTGACTGAGTCGGGATCAAAACTAGAAAACAAGTTTTGATAGGAATATATGGTGCCTCAATGTTGAATGAAAGAGGAAAACAGGGATAGTAACCATGCAGAATGTTATGGTTGTTGCAAAACCCCAGGATGTGGTGGTTTTGCCACATGAGTGACCTCAGAGTTGTTGCAGAACAATTACGTGAGTGAAAACATCAAGTGCTTCAACATGGGAGGTGCACGGAAGGTGTCGATACGGCTTGAAGTGGGAGCAAAGCTGAGCCTCATGCGAGCTCCTCACGGCAAGCACCAGGGCAGCCGCATGGAGGCAGTACCATGCCGAGCAGCAGTTGGGAGCCTCATGTATGTAGCTGTTCGCACGCACCTTGACATCAGCCAAGCAGTGGGAGTGGTGAGCAAGTTATCTGCTGACCTGGCTGTGCCACATTGGAAGGCGGTCAAGCGCGTGCTGCACTACCTCAACAGTAGCATCAGCCTTAAATTCACCTACAACGGAAAAAAAAGCCCATTCCTCATTTGCTAAAGCAATGCAAACAGGGGCAAAGATAAAGAAACAAGGAGTTCGACTAGTGGTTTTGTGTTTTTGCTCAGAGGAGCAGCAATCAGCTGGAGGAGAAATAAGCAAGAGTGCGTTACGTTCTCCTCCACCAAGGTAGGGTACATCACAATGAGCAAAGCAGCAAAGGCAGCAGTGTGGTTGTGTGAGTTTCTGGAAAGTCTTGGGCTGCAGCAGAAAACAAAAATGCAAATCTACTATGACAATATGAGCAGCATCATGCTCACGAAGAACACAGAGTTCCATGCTCGCACCAAGCACATTGATCTACGCTACCACTTGGCCTGCAAGCTCGTGGCAAATGAGGTGGTGCATATTAGAGTCTTCCCCTCAAGCATGATACCAGCAAATTTCCTGACCAAGCCACTTCCAGCATATTGCTTTCAACAGCTAAGGGAACAGTGTAGAATTGTGTGATTTGTTCTCACAAAGTGGGATATTGATGGATGTAGGGTGTCAAATAGAAGTTGCCGAAGTGGGTTGATAGATAGATATCATAAGGCACAACCGACTATTGAAGTTGTTTTCCTGGTTCTGTAGCACTTTACATAACTTGATTTGGAGTACGTTGGAGGAAGATATGGATTTCTAAGGTTTTGGGGCAGTGGGTCGGGTTCAAGTGACGACTCTTGCACAAACAACACTAATAACGGCCAATATCATTGGACAGGGAGGCTTGGAGTGGCCTTCAAGGTAGAAAAGCAGCAGCAGGACCTTTTGGGAACTTAAAGACAGGTCTCCACCAAGATTATTGGTCGTGCACATGGCTTGGATGGTAATTCTCTTGTGTGAGAGTGTGAATGCCACTCATCATGTTAGGCTAGGAGTGTGCTAGGAGGTGAACCTTTGCACAGTGGTTCTTCTAGCTTCATGTGGCAAATGATGCAAACCAGCCATTCCCAGCCTCTAGACAACAGTTGGCCGCTTCCATATGTTTGTCTGTGCACTATGAAAGTTTTCTCTCACATACACTTGGTCCTGCCTAGCGGATCTTGGTGAACCTGATCACCTCCCTCAGGGTTGCCCAAGTTTTTATTTGGGGTGTGTACTTACATCATGAATAATGAAACCCCATCCATAAGTCATCACAGCTGGCTGTTCCACAGAATCTAAATCAACGATAGTCCCTCATTCTTCTATGCAAAGCACGGGCGCTTAAGTCATTGTTATGATGAAATTTGTGTCTCCCAGACTTGCAATGCTTGATTCCTTTCCAATCTATTCTGGTTGTTACACATTCATAAAGAAGTATTCAATTTCCAAGTGGATGAACATGACAGCATCTTTCACTTCTCACTGATGAATAACATGGATGCTTCACATAGTGGAACCAAAGAGCACTTTGGTTATATAATCATAGTTATGTGGTGATGCATAGCAACATCATGTTTTCCTTCTCAATGAGATTCTCACTGAACAATGATGATTTGTCAAACTCAGAGTGACATGCTCAATCTACTGAAAGCACCAAAGGCAACCTTCAAAGGTAGCAAGCAGTGATGAATGACTCACACACTATATAAATGCATTTATGCATACATAATCGCCTATGATTTTCCTCATTTGTCTTCCAAATGGTCCAAGAAGCACACAAAATCCTCGGCTTTGTACGCACACCTTTGGGGACCAGCACGTACTCTTGACATGCCCTAGATTTCATGCACACAAGGAACACACCATACAAAGGTGTACTCTAGTTTAATTTGGTTTTACGCCAATGGCAAGCTAGAGTTGGTGAGAAATGAGAGTGTGATCACCTTCCTTGAATTATGACACTTAAAGCTCCTAAATTTCATTGGAATGATCAATTTCAAACATTCATTCATGCTACTGATCTCTGCGGATAATCAAAATGCATTCGCATTCCTTTATCCACTCTCACAATGGTAAGAACTTGCAATTTTGTGGTTTAAACCTCTGAGCTAATTACAAGTGTGCAATTTCTAATTTTGCAACATAAAATGCACATCATTTTGATCTAGGAAGATGGTTTTATGTGTCTTAGTGCATCACACTACCCAAAGATAACTCCATGTGGTGGAATGTCGCAGATCACACGACATTTTCTGGTACCCAATGGACCTTAGAGTGAAGGGAAGAAAGGCTTTACGTACCTTCGTCTAGGTCTCCGTGCTACCAAATGACAGTCCCATTTGTCATCACACAAAATGATTGGAAATATCCCATAAAATTCAAGATATTGGGGTGTGTAATGTTTATTTGGTCCATAAGCAAAGGCACATGACATGTTTACATTTGTAAGATGGCACCAACTCCAATCACCATCTCAATTAGGACTGGTTCATAAGCCAACCCAACTCAAACGGCTGTGATAGCCAAGTGTAGTCCTGACCATATACAAACTTGGCAATTGTTTTCTTGGTTGAAACCGTTATGGAGGATGAGATTGAGTCTGGTTGGCCACGTCCCCGTGGGTACCAGCCTGGGAATGGTGGCACGTTATTAGAGCCCAAAAAGTATGGTTCTATGCACTGATAAGGAGAGGAAACCTCAGCAAAAGGGGGAGGACGCGTTGCTGCGTTGCCAAGTCTAAACACACGGAAATCCCATTACAAAATCTATATTCTATATCTCACGGCTTCCTCTCCAACATCCAACATGAAAACTCCATACTCAATCATGGAAGATGTTGTTGCTGTGTTAACATGAGATAAGCGATGTCTCACAAAGTCTATGCACAAAGCTTTACATAACCTTCAAGGTCCGAAGTGACAGGTGTAAGGACCATCCTTTGGGTCCTTGTGATGAAATGTCTTACTTCAGTGTGAAGCTTACGCATGTACAAGTATACTTGCACCACAAGGAAAGATGAGTATGCAATAAGGGTACATGCGTTAGTAAGTACCATTTGCCAGTATACCATGTCTCACACTTCTTCTTTCAAACACAAGCGTAAAATTTGCATTTCAATCACTACCACTTTCCATACCTGGTTAGTTTCACGAGTGAAGTTTTTCCCTTTACAAACCAAGAATGGGTTGTAACTAAAGGGGGAGGAGTGTAACACGGTGACCTAGTCGTAGTTCAAAATAGGTCTCTAATCCTTGGGAAGAACCACTTCAAGATTACCAATAGGGTATTTGTACACTCAAAGAGGCAATTTAGGGTTCTTTGGGTATCATCCCACATACAAACATCTGCCACATCAGGCACTTGTCCATGTTGCCCTTTCACTCCTTGGTTAGTAGTTAGTGTTAGTGGAAGAGGATGGACTGTCCAAGTTCATCTGATGACGTGCAATGTCTTGTCCTGTTTCGATGCATGAATCGGTAGTTCGTGCTCCGGTGCCCATCCCATGGGGTGAACCGCTGACGCCACCCAATTTATTCAAAAACGTTATTCACTTGCCTACCCATCTACTAACCATGGTGCGTTAGACTATTGATGGGAATTTTGGGATACATAAACTGGAATTCATGGGCCGCATAAACACCATCTGACTAAAATTATACATGTTATCAAGATTCAAGTCCTTCAAAGATCAAGATACCACATTAGTACTGTGCAAAACACAATTTTGTTAGCTCTTAAGCTCTATTGATGCTTCAAACCTTCATACACGTAGAGAATCCTGATCCAGCTCAAGTTGAACTAGGAAAATCATCTATCACATGAAAAGAGTGATGGAAAAAAAGGGATTAATTCCAAGTACTGATTATTTTCCTAAGATTTTCTTAGGTAGGTTGCATACTATGGTACAGAATAAACCTACAATATCATCAACATGGTTTGCGGACTTTCAGGTTTTTTGTTTCCATTGATGAAACGAAAATTCACAGCAATTAAATCAAGCTTGAACCTTTGTTTTCTCTTGACCTCTGGAAGAATGTGACTTTGAATTCTTGTTTTCATCAATCTCCACGTTGAAGTCATAAATGGAGCCAAATCAAGCAATTTACAAAAGCCAAAACTTGGAGGAAACTTGGACTATTTTCCTGTGACTTTCAAGGGGAAGGAAAAGAAATTGTGCTTTTTTATGTTGGTTGCAATGCTCTACTATCTCTGCTTAGAGACCATTCTTTATACCCCCACGCTACTTGTAAAGGGCATACCACTTCTTTTCCCTTTCTACCCATGTAAAACTTAACATTGTTTTCTCATTAAGAATGGAAACAAATATTGGCACCATACCCCAATTTGCAGGGGCCACAACAAAAAGGTATTGAATTGGAATTCTATTTGGCTCAACTGTCACCAAAGCCCCATGAAATCCAAAACATATACATTCACTATCTGCGCTTTTTATCGTGCAATCATCTAATGTGCCTCTATCAAGTCCTCGTCCTTCAGGAAAAAACTTTTAGACCTCTTCAAACCTTAGGAAAACGCAAATGTTTGTATTTGATAGGTGTTCTGGTAGTTTCAAAAAACCTTCTACTCATTTCATTTTATCTTTGTATGGTTTTTGAATGCATGTGTGGTGTGTTCTCTTACTTCATGCATACTGTGGTTGGCTGATGTGGAGCAAAGGTGGTTTGGGAAAATAGAAAACGTTGGAAGCAAGAAAAAGTATTCATCAATTCTAGCTGGACAGAATTTATTCGATGTTGTTGTGTGTTCATACCAAGAGAAAAACTAATTAGGCATACGTGTTAGATTTTGTGCTAGAGTCTAGTGATGCATGTGAAGTCGCACCGTTAGAGGCTGCTTTGAGAAACTCTATTGAGAAGTTGAGAGGTTTTGAGAATGTGGCGGCACATCTTTGGAAAGATTTGGTATCCTGGAGAAGCCAGTCAAACAATATTGAAACATTGATACATTCACAACAATTGTGTTGGTACGTCTACAAACGTTTCAAACCTTTCAAAACCTATTGTTGTAAAATGACAACATTGCAGGTAATTTCTTGAAACCGCCCTAAGACAGACTACATAACAATTCTAAGTTGCGCATTGGGCCATGATTAAAAGGAAAAAAAGGCCTACATGAGAAGATCATGGACTTGTATAAATGAGAGACATAACACATAACTTCCTATGACCAATTCCTAGTTTTGGTTAGCTTTCATTCGTTTTGTGATGTGTAAAAATATTTTTCCTTCTTTGTTTAATGGATGAAATTCAGAAAATATGTGAAAAGCTGATAGAGTTTATCCGGACCCAAATGTTTATCTTATGGCAGTGTATGTAGACCTGGTTAAAGAACAGAATGCGTCTCCATGGGTGGCTAGAACTAGATATGGTTCGTCTGTGGAGAGTCGACCAAAAGTTTGCCATCATAAGCACTGGCAAAGAAGCGATGCCATGTTACTGTCAGTGATTTGAAGGTGTAAACCATTGTGGTCTTGATTTTTCCATATTTTGTGATTCTTGAGTCCCACCCTCAAAATAACCTGTTTGAATCAGTGGCCAAATCGCTTAGGACCTTCGGATTCTACGGGGTTGGTACTCGGCGTAATAAGAAATTGATGTTTTTCTAGCTTACAAGACAGCACCGAACACTGAACAATGCCTGATGATGTCGCGACCGCCGGATAGCCCGACACCGCTTTTCTTCAAACCCACCCTCCTTAAATAGTTGTTTTTTTGTCGCTTTTGGTGGGAAAAACCATTCACTTAGATTTGTGTGCCTGATCCATAGATGTCGGTCCATGTTCGTTGCAAAACGATTTCACATACACATTTGATATTTGATTTTGATTCTAGTCATTCGCTGTGATTTTGCAAATTGATTCATGGAATGATTCTGCAACACTTGTGGATGCTTGCCACATAGAAGTTTTGGGTGTCGATGGCCAGTTTATCGGGGGTTACTCACTCGGTAATCTTCGTCGATGCACATGTGGAATGGCGCATTCGCGAAAATCAAGGTGAGCTCGCAAAAGGGCATTTTTTTGTGCGACGCCATAGCAGTTAGGGGAAAATAGCCAATTCAATGTTAGCTCTTAGTATTTTTGCCGGAAATCTTGTCACTTTTGTCTCCCCTTGAAATTTTTTTCGCATGCGTGAAAAATCTTAGGAGAATTAACTCTCCCGTTGTTGAAAGGAACCTCACAGGCTCCACTTTTGCGGGGCGTGGGAGGTGCCCGAACCTTGATAAAGCCCACAACTCGCAAATGTTAAGGTGGTGGATTTGGTGAAAGGGCCAAGTAGCTCGGATACCCATTAAATGCAAAGTGTGACTCTCACCGGCCCAGCATCGACAAAAAACCATGAAAAGCTCATAAAAAATCATGCTCGCTTGCGGCATGCGTCAACGACCGAGCAAGAAAAAAAAGTGCATGGGGACATTGCTCCCTCACGATCAATTGAAAACGTCGTTGGTTTATAGTTAATTGTACACGCAAACCCATTCGTTCAAAAAAGAAACCCCAATTAAACCCTACCCCAAAATTTATGCAGGGTTTTTGGGTTTTAGTTATGCACTGGCTCTTACAAGGCTTTGCGGTAGCGGGGCCCATCAAGCTCCCTTTCAACGCATGGGGTGTTTCGAACTCCCATCAAACTGTGGACAAACCGCCCCCCGGCTAGTACCACAAACACTTCAACAAAGGTTACATGCCATGCGTCATCGACACATGGCATGCGACCTCGCCATGTCTTTTTGCCATTTTCCTATGTTACTGGCGTGTCGGTAGCGGCGGCCGATGAGTAGCTAGGTTGTTTTTCTCTCGACGACCTGCGAATGAGCAATGCAATTCCAAAAACGATAGATGATGATTTTCATGGGACAATGATTGTATTCCGATATTTAGAGGCTAGTCATGTATTCCTACAGAATGTGACTTGCGCCCTTGACGAAAATGATTGTCTTTGAAGATTTAGTGGTATATTTTGGGTATGATGCGAAAATAGCTTAACGGCGGAATACAAAAATTTATCTGGTAGATGGCGTGGTGCTTACGCTCTGGTGTGGAGGCTCGCTATTGCTCCGCTCGCAAAACACTCCCAAGGACTCCCCACTTCGCAACCCGCGAAGTGATGCGAGTATCACGAGCAGGAACGTCGGTTCAAAGCCACTGACAGCGAAGCCTGCTGTCCGCACACGCTTTCGCGGTTGACGATGCAAAGTCAGCTTTGGTTGTGACGCGACGACTCGACGTCCAAACCACCCCTACGTCGAGATATCACCCTACAAAAACCATGCCGTCGTTTTCCCTTACTCATTCGAGGGACGAGATGGCGACGGAGTGGCGGCGGATACCTGGCAGTCCGGTCGCTCTCACTCCAACCGCTCGTTGGTGAGATTTTTATTTCGTTCTCTTCTGAGAGCGCTGTCGCCTTCGCTGTCAAAAGACCTGCGCTTCGGTCGTCACAGTGGACTACCACAAAGTTCCTGTTTTTTCGGGCTTCCAAGTTCTGGCGTTAAGGGCTGAACAAAGGGGCAACTAGTAATTGGCGCGGCTGGTTACATCCCTCGCGACGGCGTTGTGAAGGACGCGTACCATGTCCTCGTATCGAAGGACCCACCGTCTAAGATGAACATTCATTATACTAAGAACTTCGTTCGGACGTGTCCACAGCCGTCGCCAAAAATTATCTCTCTCTTATTGGTTCAAGGAAATCGTCGTTAAAAAATGGACGTTTTTCATTGGCTTCACGTAGACGCCTCCCTTTCTGACTCGATAGGGCAAAATCCGTCGCGAGTCAGCTTGCCTTCAGCTATTCGGACTGGGCCACCACAAGAGCGCAACCATAGCCCTCCGAGACACAGCTGTCAGGGACGTCGAGTTCGACCCTTCTTCACGACGGTCCGTGACTGCTGTGTATCTGAGGGCTAGCGTTGCGCTCTTGTGGTGGCCCAGTCCGAATAGCTGGAGGCAAACTGACTTGCAACGGATTTTGCCCTATCGAATCAGAAAGGGAGGCTCCTACCTGAAACCAATGAAAATCGTCCATTCTTTCACGACGATTTCCTTCAACCAATGAGGGAGCGATTTTTTTTGGCGACGGCTGTGGACACGTCCGAACGAAGTTCTTAGTATAATTAATGTTCATCTTAGACGGTGGGTCCTTCGATGCGAGGACATGGTACGCGTCCTTCACAACGCCGTCGCGAGCGATGTAACCAGCCGCGCCAAATGATTCTCGAAGTTGCCAGCAAGTGTTTGAGTGAAACACAGCGCACTGCAGAGAACAGAACGCATCCGAAAGGATTCATTGTTGTAGTTGTATCGAAGCCCGCTCTTGCAAACCAAGAAGCATCTCCATTCCATGGTCTGAAAACCTAAATTGCTGTTCAAATACATATATCAAAGCGATGTCAAAAGGAAAGTCGGCAATCCGGTCCATCGCATCGAAGAAACATGCGTCAAAATTCCACTAAATGTTCAATCATCATTGACAGCGACAATGACAACGCCCCTGTTAAACCTTGGTTTTCAATGGTTTTCAAGTGTTTTCACCACTTGTCGTGGAAACCACCATGCGCGAGCTTGACAGCAACAACGGCGAAAGAAAGCGTTCCGTTTGATTTTGTCCACTTTTTGGTCTCGCTTTCGGATAGCCGATAGCCAACTATCTTATGTCGTAAATGATGTACAAAACTGTCCTTTTCGAAAGCAATCGCATGTTAGGCAACGTGAGACCACATGCAGCATGTTCTTCCCGAGTCGCTGTTGGTCTTGACAGCGGCTCTCAGAAAAGAACGAAACATTTGGCACCTAGGCAACATTGAGTACCCACCTTCATACAATGGAAAGTAGCGCATCCCCTTACCGAGTCCGAAGCCCATAACCAACTACCAGTTAAATCACGCAAAACAAACAAACAAATTCAACGCCCGTATTTCACCCGTATACCCTATTTTTCTTAAGGAATAATGGATAGAATTGTTATCTACATGCCCCCTCGTGCATCACTGAACCATGGGGTACAGTCGTTGAACATTTTAAGGTGTTAAACGTTCTTACGGTAATGTAGAACTAGATTGGGTAAGTGAAAAAAATTCTGGCAAAAATACATGTCAATGTCCGAAAGATGGCGATGACATACTATGAAAGCACCTTCTTAACATGCACATTCGCACAGTTGAAGAGCTCAATTCACCAAAAAAGGTCACAATGAGGTGAATTTCTACATGCTTCTAAGTTTTTTTGTTCCCATCCCAATCATGATTTCTTAATCTTTTGAACTTCGCTTGATGACACCAAACTTTTGCATTAGGATACGCTAACCGCCTATGTCAGAACATCTGGTAAGAATTTCTACGCCAAATTTGAGTGAACTTGAAGTGCATGATGGTCAGCTCCCTCTGCTTACAACTGAATGCATATTGGCTCCTACATACATGACCTGATCTTATGTCCTCCTTTTGCCTTAGTGCAACATCCTCCATTACAGAAAAATCATGTGAGCAACCATGTTCATGTAATCTCTTTCATTCAGAAGCATGATTTAGATTTTCATACGAACATTACCAGATTTTTTCCAACTTTTTTTCACCTTTTTTCTAGTCTTCTTCTATGCATGGACTGAAATGCCAAATCATATGTTTTCTCAATTTAATCACATGGCCAAATACCGTAGAAAGAAATGTTTACGTTCATGTTGAAAACAAACAATGAATTTTAATTTACCTTTGGTAAGTTATGATTATATAGCAAGTTGTTTGAATATAACATTCACATCAACATAGTGATGGGTGCCGCTTGCCCCATTAGTTTAAACCCCTTGACGAGATGGTAATCATTTAGACAAAATTTTTCTTTACATATGAGTACATAAATCTTATGGTCTACATCAAACATGGATGTGTTTGTACTGGGAAAAATTATTCTTCGAAAATTTTAAAAGGTAGATTTTAGATAAAAACATCATTTTGTATCCAAGTGAGCAGTTTGGTGGTACTGTAAAGAAGGAATGAATTTGGTGGTCCATGCAAGGAAAGAAAAGGCATGAATGTGTATATAAGAAATTTCAAAGAGTACGCTATGTACGGAATTTCAATCTCTAATACCGTGATGAAAAGCATATTCCTTCAAAATATGTTTTCTGTACATGCGTTCCATAATGAATTCCTCCCAGTTTGTCCGTATCACATGTGAGATTACTTCAAATTTTGTACCATTTCACTCATAGTACTCATTTATTTGCACCTTTTTCCCTGAGTTCAATTCATGAAACAGTTGCGGCATGGTCAACAAAAATTTGTATGCTTGCTTTTAAAAAAATGATACAGTGCGAAATGGACATCGGAGATCAAGCCAGAGTCATGATGTCCTCTATCAAAACGTGTCGACTCATGCTAAACGGAGAGAGATGTGACGGTTGTCCGCGGTTGATGACTTTTACGTCATCATCCGCGCGCTCGTAGTTCGAAGTTCAAAGTTCAAAGTGATGGGTCGCAAGAATACACACACTCAAACATGAACAATGGATGAATATAGATCTTACCATTTATTCTTGAAAGGGGTTTTGGCGAGCACCTACAAAATCCCAAAGTGCACGAATATGGGAGAATGTAACGAGCACCAAAATTCAAAGGAAAAAGTTGAGGGAATATGCCTATTAGTACGGTACCCTATCTCAATGGTTGTGATGAGCTTGTACGGATCCACTCCATAAAATGTTTCATAGACGAAAATTACCCATTGAATTTTATGAACGTGCTTTTCAAGTGTTTTTTGGGGTCAAAACACGGACTCATCTCCATTTTTTCCATGATCACTCCGATTTTCCCGTTGTTATGAAGAAAAGAAACCATCTTACCCTACCTCAAAAGGATAGTACCCATTTTTCCTTGTGAGCGATTAGTGTTCTTAATCCCACCTTTTTTTTGCCGTGTTGAAGAAGCAAGCATGTCTTTGCTAAGGCATGGAGGAAAAAGGCATTGAGCTGAAGGATTTTGTAATTTAGTGACATGATCGAAGGGGATGGGTTGGGAGGTCGACAAGAAAAGTGTCAGCCAATGGTCATTGTTTGGCAATTTTTCCTCACTACTCCCTCCTTTCAAATCGCACACAGGATCGAGGCCCTCGCAATCGTGGGCCACGATCAAACGGTTAGATTAGGGTGGACCGTGGGATAAATGGGTTGCGCGGGGGGGGGGGGGGGGGGGGGGGGGGTTGCGACAACCGTTGTTGTCAATGGATGATAGTCATATTCCCCATGATGACAACCCCCCTAAGAATAAAGAGTCAAAAACTTTCCATTCTTTTGGGTTTCTTTCTCAATTTCGAATCCCGACAAAAAAATCAAACACAAATCTGCCCGCTAATGACAACTGAGTTCTTTGGGTTGTGTTTTTTGAGCACGCCCCTGCTAGTCAACGGTGTAGCAGAGTGTACAAAGACCCCTTTTATGGCATGGAGGGTCTTGGACCCTTGGGCAAAATCCGTGCACACCAACTGCCAAAAAAACACAACCCCCTATTAGAAGGGGATTGTTAGCAAGCCATGCTAACATGCCAGGTCAAAAAGCGGCTCATTGAGAAAGCAGAAGGGTACATTGTTACATCTTCCAAACGTTAGACCTGTCTGCATGTTAGGGTCGAATGCTTTTTTTCTAACAAGAGTGGTGCGATCAGGGACGTACTCTGTAACGATGGGTATATGGTGTTGCCGCCCATTTTTATGATGTATATGAAACATGTTTTCTAACCAAGCGGACGCTTCAAGGCTTCGTAAATTGATCAGAGGAAACATAGGGTCCACTAACCTCGCTCATTTCCACTGTGGGAGAGCCCGTCAGTCGAACATACCATGTCGGCTGTGTGGATACAGCCGTGTAGTCCCGGCCATGTGAACTCTGAGGCAACCGACAGAGCATGGACGACGGCTATCAGTTTGAGCCCTCGATGCGAAGCGGCTGTCGGTTCAGTTCATCAATGTTGTGTTTGAAGGGACGTGAGGAAACTACTTCGCAGCGATAGGCCGAAACTTTGCTGGCTGGCTGCTCAGCAAGCCTCAGCAACATCAGTGCGCAGCAAGCCATCTAAGGGACGTAGTGCTTCACGTGTCAGCCTTTTGCAAGGTCGGGGATGTGATCCAATGGTAGAGAGATGTCGAATTTGTCCGTGAACGTTGTGATTGAGGAGGCAGATGGAATCTTGATTATCACCCTGAACCGGCCAGATAAGAAGAATGCGATCGACGCATCCACCTATGAGAACCTGACATCAGCCCTCGATCGCGCATCCTCACGAAATGACATCGCGGCCGTCATTATCACAGGCACGGGGGACTACTTCTGCAGCGGCGCCGACGTGTCTTCGTCGCTCCATCCCAGCATGACGAACCCCGCCACGGCGCCAGTCGGCAAATTTCTGACGGCTGTTGTGAAGTTTCCTACAATACTTGTGGCTGCAGTCAATGGGCCTGCCGTAGGTATCGGCGTCACTCTCCTCCCCCACTGCGACTTGGTCTACTCCGCCGCCTCAGCCTCGTTTTGGGTCCCCTTCGTCCGCGTTGCCATTGTCCCAGAATTTGGGTCCTCGGTGACTTTTCCCCGCCTGTTTGGATCTGCAGTGGCTGGTGACCTGCTGCTGGCCTCGCGTGTCATGTCTGCGCAGGAGGCTCTCCATCGGGGTTTGGTCTCCGAACTCATGCCAGCCAATCAGCTGCTTGACGGTAAGCAAGGATGCTTGGCACATGTGTTTCCCCCATGACGACCTTCTACGCCTCAGTCGTCCAGTGCTCTACTTTTGCAGACCAGAGATTTCCGTACACATACTTCTCAATGTAATGTTGTTGGAAGGGCTGTGTCATTTTCTCCCCTCGTGGCCTAAGCATGCAGCGAGCCAGTCGAATGTCAGTCACAGGCGAATGTCAGACCCAGGTGTCTTTATGGCTTGCACTGCAAGTGGCCGTTGGTGGAGGAGGCTCTCTCATTGCAGCATCTTATAATTCTTTGTCGGTCCAGACGCTCCTTTTGAGGCCCGTGTGCTAGCTGTGGCTGATTGTTGTCCTGGATATCTGTTGGATGTGTTGACGGGAGAACGAATTTGTGCAGGCGTTCGCTCAAAGCTGAAGACCATCCTTTCAGAGCCGCTGGGAAAGGAGTCCCTTCTGATGTTCAAAGGCATGATGCGCAGATGGACGATCGAGGAGATGGAGGCTGTGCTTGCACACGAGTTTAAGATGCTGGGAAAGCGCTATGTTGATGGTGACACACAGTATGCTATTAGTAAGCTCCTGGCGCAACACAGGGGAGCAAATGAGAAGAAACGGCCAGCTGCTTCTGTGAAACAACAGAGCAAGTTATGATGATAACATTCTAAAACTTACAGTAAAACAGCGGCTTCCCTTTTCATCAACTTGCAATGATGATCTGTGAGAAATGTACGCAGACTCTTGTGCTTTTACCCTTAGGGCTCGAAGTGCACTTGACTGAGGGCCACAACCAGAGGGTTCACCAAAGCCTATTCGTGAATTTTTGAGGATGGACTCCGAGCAGGCAACTTAACTGGAGTCCATCCTTGATGCTCTTCAAATTCACTTCACCAAAAAACTCCAGGGGGGGGGGGGGGGGGGGTTATGCATTGGAAGAGGGTTGTTGATGTTGGAGATCATAACACAATCCTGATACTGCAGTTCACTCAAGATGGGCAGTGGTTGAGCGTTGGCTGGCTTGACCAGTGAATCGAGGTGGCCATGTGGGACCTCGGGAATGTTCTGAAGACTTTACACAGAAGCCATCGTGTAGCCCCCAGAATCAAAACATTTAGTCAAGAAGCGCTTTTCAGCCAAGTACCCTCCATTTAGTTTGAGAGCGGGAGGAAACTACTTGATGTTTGGTGGATTTTCTTCAACGGCACACACCTTGGAGTATCAGACCTCCAATCAGAGGAGACCTGCAATTTGCAGATGGGAGAAACTCCCGTAAAATGTGTACATGTGATGGGGCAATGACGCACAGATAACGATGAATCGTAGACAATCTACAGCGTCCATTTTTTTCTTAAGGTTATGCAAACCCCGAGCAACCAAAGCAAACTAGGAGTCCTTGCGCAACTGGCGTGGCTGTATTTGCAACGACACAAATTTGGATGCACAAATCACAGTGCGGTAGTTTTGTCGGAGGATAACAGCTCAAACCTTGATAATGCAGTCTTAAAACATTGAAAATTTCTTGGCAAAAAGATGTCTAAACGATGTGATGAATGCGGCAAGTCATTTGAGGATGTATTCTTGTTCCCCTCAGACAGAAAAAAAAAGTGCCGTGTGATGACTCTCCGGGATTATATAGTTTGTGGAAGAGGCGGCTCACCAAAATTGACCATGAGCAGTTGAGTGCAGAATGAATGGTATTGGTACAAAGTGCGGGTTATGTGAATGAAGCTGCTTTTTCATATGATTATGAACCAAACGAAGAAGTTAATCATGTATCTGGCACACTTGAACACAAACGAGGCACACAACACACTCTGTCTGGGCAAAGGGTTTCCCACTTGGCAGATTCTTGGCACCCTTGGCAGTGGCCTAGCCTTGTTGGACTACCCCCCACAAGCTGGTAGCTTTGGTGCTTACACCACCTTCACTAAGGAAACATAATACACTGAACTAGCCAACTGTCGCCGTTTGTGCCTAACACAATCATGCATGAGGTGGCTTGTGATGCAACAAAACAAACAAATGTGGTGCATGGTGTTGTTGTGTCCCACATAAGGCATAGTGAGGTCACACAGCGTGTTGGAAACGCAAATTCAAACATTTTCTTGTTGAGTGCCATAGCCTCTCAATAAACAATGCAGCTCTATCTTCTTTTGATGATGTTTTCCATTTTGTCATCCACGTGCAACTACCAGATGCGCACAGGCCTCAAACCACCAGATGGCACAAAGAACAGCCCAATTTGCATATCCATGTGCAATCATTCATGCACGACCTAGTAATGATATCATTCTCTATCATACCCCTAAACAATCTCTCCCATTGGAAAGTGTTTTCAAAGAAAGTTGCCCACGGGGGTCAGCCTGCTGTTTACCCGGTTGCCATGACCTATCAACCAAGTCGCAACCTCACATCCAATATATACATCTTTTTCCTTCTCTTTCTTCTGTCATGCAGTCGACATGACTGTTTCCCGGCGTGTCTCTCATCTTTGTAGGTTTCACCACACAAACAAGAATCCGCAACTTCTCCTATGTTCGGGAGGAGACTTTGCAGACCCTCGTAAAGACGGAAGTGGCAATGAGGCAAGTATTTCATGGACAAAACCTTGACATCTTCAACGCTGACGATCGTGTCCAAAAAGTTGGTGTAAAAGACTTAGATAAACTCAAACCCTGATGGCTCAGGCGGTTTGACATCGAGAAGATGGAAAACTTTGCTGTCCTTTTTTCCTTCCTAAGAGCATGGTGATTCATTTGGATTTCAAAAGTCTGCGAAGAACAACTGGGATGCCAACAAGAGATTCCTTGATAACAACGTCTCTCCTTTGCTACCAACACATGTGGAAAGGGACACAAAGTATGGCACTGCAGATATCCTCTGCACACCGTGCAGAGGATATCTGCATATGACACCGTGCATAGTACTTTACTACCGCCTAAACTCGTATACGTATTTGGGAAGGATTGTTTTGGTGTTTATTTTGAGCAGCCGAGTTCAAATTAGGTAACACTGACTACACAGGGACAACCTACTTTTACTTGGAATTTTCTTTGGAGTCCCGTTCAAGTCCCCGAATCCGTGTTTTCCCGCTAACACCCATTCGCTAAGATTCGAACGTCTGAACTCAAGCAACAAAGCGTCAAGAAGCCCCCCCCTCCC
>SZWC01002304.1:166948-214112 GCA_023375785.1 Penium margaritaceum | reverse complement strand
AGCACAGCACAGCACAGCACAGCACAGCACTTGAGGAGTTGACGAAGCACCAGAGCGCGATGTCCTTTCTGTCTTTCCGTGTGCTTCTCTTCTGCATCTCGCCTCGCATCAATTATCCTCACCTGCCGTGATCATGCTCGTGCTCGTGCTCGTGCCCGCGGTCACGGTCGCGGCCCAGGCGAGTGGCCGCGTGCCGACCGCCTGCATTGTCACTGGCACCACCAGGACCTTCTCATTCTTCGCCGCCCAGCGCACGGTGCCGCCTCCGCAACTGCTGCTACGTCTGTACCCGGTGGCGGCGCCTGCTGCTACCATGGTTGCCGCGGCCACACCCTGAACGGACGCCATAGCTGCAGAAGTTGCTGAGCCCAGCGGCGGCACTGTCCCTGCTTGGAAAAGAATCATGGGGACGGCGCGGGTGGTCGGATTCCAATGCCGTGTTCCCCAACTTTTTTTGTACGGTGTTCCCCGCCTTGCTTCTTAGAAGTCAGAAGCTATTTTCTAGGGTTTCAAACCAGGAACGCAAAGCGACTTCCGAAGCCGACTTCCGGATTCGAACAGCGTTCCCTTCGAGGCCAGGGTGCTTTTTCGCGCGCAAATCGGCCGTGACTTCCGGATCGACACGACCGTTCCCCTCATGCCGGATTCGAACTCGCGACCCATGCTTCAACGGGTCGCCAACGGCTTCCGGGTCGCTTGTTCGAACTTAGGGTGGGCAAAAATATTGTATCGAGTCAATATTTATATCGATATTGACCCTGAACAGGGGGGCCCCCCGGACCCCCCCTCTCACACCCCCCCCTTCCCCCCCCCCGGACCCAATATATCGAGGTCAATATCGAAATATCGATATCGATGTCGATATCGATATTGACCTTCAGTCAAAAAAATATCGAATATAAAAATATCGATATCGATATCGATATCGAAAATATCGATATCGAAATATCGATATCGACAATATTCCCACCCTATTCGAACTGCAACGGGCAAGTCGGCGGCGCATCGATCGAGTCGGCGGCGCATCGGCAGCTAGGCAAGCACTCATCCGACGAGCAATTGAACTTCGCGCTCAACTCCTGCACTTGCGCCGTTAGATTTAAAAAAAAACATGTCAAAATGCACAAAACTTGGAAGTGACTTCCAAGAAAAGCATCTGAGGGCGGCTCGTCTACCGAAGTCAAAAAAGTCACTTTGGGAAGTCATTTTTGTACGGAGACCGTACTCGGCTTCGAAAGTCAGCAAGACTTCCGAAGGGTTTCGACGGGCAAGACAGGTTCGGGTGCCGAACATGATGCCGAGGCACACGTCAGCGTTGACCCCTGCCCCGTCAGCACCCCGAGCCACTTCCCGCTCGATTTCCTCGCTTCTGACTTCCAAGAAGCGAGGCGGGGAACACCTTATTGGTGTATCTTGTATCGAGCGCCAATGACGTGGCAGGTTCGGGCCGGCCAACTCTGACGGATTTTTGGTTTGGCGAGGGCAAAATTTATCGAGGGTGTCTCACGCGGGCGACTTCCTAAGTCGCCCCCATTCTCGCCTCGGCATGTCTGAAACGCCCCCATTCTGAGAAAAATACCTAGGTCGCCCCCATTCCGAAAAGTCATGACTACGTTGCCCCCATTTCGGTGCTTCGGGGAATTATGGCTGGGATGCCCAGTATGGATGAAATATTATCGACGTCTTGCCCCCAATTTAAAAAGTGGGGGCAAGACAACGATAATATTTCAGATTTTAATTTGCCGAAAATGAGTTTCAATCGGAACCTGTCGTACATCGTTCCGCACACCAAGTCCATCGTGTCCGCCGTCCAGACTTGGTCGCGAAGGTCGATGGGATGTTTACAAGTTACGGAGTCGACGTCCGATGTTCGCATTATGCACGTAAAGTACCTTATTCTCCGGCCTTTAAAGGTGGACACTCTTGCATTTATTTAGCTTCCTCGTAGCTTCCGAGTAGTCGGCCTTTACTTGCCATCTCCGTTCACGCTTTGTTCAGCGCGATTGGTGGTCATCGGTACGTGCATTTCCCGTTGGCCCCTTGAGCGTTTGCAAGCGGCACTTTACATTTGTCAAGGAATGTAATCCACGTACATTGTTGCCATGATGGCATGTACTTTGACCAATCGGTGCACGCATTCGGTTCAGTACGCTAAACCTCCCCCCCCCCTCTCTACCTCCGACGGTGGACGAGTGCACCTCGGTGAGGTTACTCCGCGCCCTGCGGCTGGCAAGGGTCTCCCACGTCCGTCATTCTATGTTGCATGTTGCATCATTGTCGCCCTGGCAGCTCCTCGTCACCCGTCCCGCTGTCTCGTCGTTCCCACGGCCCCGGCCGGCATCCTCACACCCGGTAAGACAAGGTCATGGGGGCATGGTACATATTTATTTGTCATTTTCCTATCCAACATGCCCTCATTTTGGCCGCATGGCAGCCTCAACTTCGATCGGTTCGCCGAGCGAAGCTCGGCAAACCGTCTACGTCACACGTAGCACACGACATCAACTCTCGTAAGACCCACACTACCTCGATCCCCTAAGTGCCTACCCAACGGTCGACCATGTCGACCCCATGCACGTGCGGTCTTTTGCCGAGTGGGATGACGACATGAGAGAGCGTGACGAATGGGAGAGGCAGCAAGAAGCAGAACTGTTGGTATCTATGACCCCTGGTTCCCCTGACCCCGGCCCCGTCACATACAAAGGTGGCAAAGCAGTGCGGGTCCGTCCGGAACGCTACTACCCACCCAATGGTATGTGTTCCATCCCGTTGGTCTCATGTCATGGCCCTTGCTATTTCTGGTCTAGAGTGCCTCCTAGGTCAACCTGCGTCGACACCTAACGCAAAGTCGCATAAGGAACAAGGCCCACCCCGCAAGCCCACAGTACCCTTGCACAATTGTAAGCCCACTGCGCAGCATGTGACCCCGCATGTCCCGCATCTTTGAACACGTTGTCTAAGGCTATTGCTGTTGTTTTTGTGCAGGCCCCTCGGACGAAGATGACGACGTTGATGGTGCGGAGTTCCCGGGTGGCATGGAATTTCAAACCATGGAGGAGTGCCGCTGCGCCATCGAGGATTACACAGTCGAGCAGCGTTGTCCCCTCAAGTGGGAGAGGTCTGAACCCAGCCGAATTGTGGTTCGCTGCCGCAACCGCAAGAGCGATGGATGCCCGTGGGTAATCCGTGCTCGCATGTCGAGCAAGTCCAACAGCTGCACTGTGTCTTCCTACGTGGAGGAGCATAAGTGCATCCCGGGCCAGACGAAGGGCAACCCGGCGCGGACAACCAAGTGGGTCCTGGGACGTATCCGGGATACGGTGGCCCGAGACCCAACCATTGACGCCAAAGCCCTGCGTGCGGTCGTCGAAGCTGTCACACACGAGAAGGTGGGCTACCATGTCATCTGGAGGGCGCGAGACAAGGCCCAAGAGGAAGTCATGGGGGAGAAGTCCATCTCGTGGGCTCTCTTCTCCACGTATTGCGCCGAGGTGAGTCCTGCTTCACTTAAGGTCAAGTTCACATGGGACGGGTTTTGCTTATGCTCCCAGATTGATGTATTTCTTCCGCACATGTAGTGTCAGAACATTGTTTGAGGCAGTAGCTGCTGAGTGGGTGTGGTCCGAGGTGTGGGCGAGCCGCGAGGTGAGCCGCAGCACCCGAGGCGCGGGCTAGACCTGTTGGAGATGCCACAACACTCGACGGATGAGCACGATGAGTCAGGAGATCACAGAAGCATGCGTGGACGCGGTGCACATGCACGAGCGCTGAGAGACTGATCAGATGCGGTAAAGTTGGAAGAGCGAGCGGAATACGAATAAGTGCGGGCAGTGCCGAGGCGCGAGCCGAAAGGCCACAGCGCTGAGGCACGGGCCTGCAAGTTGGAGAAGCCACAGAGCAAAAGTGGGTGCGGTCCCGAGTGCTGGCGAGCCGGTAGGCGAGCCACGGCAACCGAAGGACGAGCACGAAGCTTGTACGAAAAGTCAACTGGAAGTGGACGCAGTGAGGGTGCAGGCAACTGTCACTCCTCACGGGCGTTGTGCAAGATAAACAGAGAGTGGACACGGTGCTAGTCAGCACGAGCGTTGATCAGAGATGAACAAGCGGAGAAGCACGAGGCAAAAGAGGAGCAACGGAGGAGAAGTGGGGGTAGGGCAGAGCCCGGGCCAAGAGGAATCGCAATGAACCGATGGAACTGGTTAATAGAAGCATGCAATACAAGATGGTTAACTACTAGGTCCTACGGAGGTATCGCTAGTCCGACGCTACTGGTTCCATCTCCTATGGTGGGCGGTACGAGACCAGCCGCCGCAACCACTGTGCTGCTGCTGCTTGGTGCGGAGCGGCTTCGCCGATCCGCACAGGGAAAGAGCTGTTTCTTTGAGCGGGCATCCTGGTTGTCCCTGCTGGTCGTTGCTTCGTCGTGTAGCGGGGACCGGATCGCGTGCAGCCCGTTGGAATGTTGACGCGGGAGGCTCTAACGGGCCTTGCTCCGCTGCCGAGCCAGAGGGAGAGGGTCGTCGGTCGGTCTTCACGCTCCGTTGTTCGATATCGTTGGCTTTGTGCAAGGAGGGAGATGACCGCGGCTGTCCTTTTTATTGTTCCGGTCAGGGTGAGGGAGCTCGGCAAAGCTTGGGGGTATGTCGGAGATGAAAACGTCACCTTGGGGTATTCGCTTAATCTTCTAACACCCGCCCTGAATGGCACGAGGTGACGTTGCTGTTGCTGAGGCTCAGACCATGCAGGAGGAGTAAATCCATGTGTCCAGAGAGGAAGGTGTGTTGAGAGCAGTTGTAAGGGAGTCCTGTAGCTGCAGGGTTGATGAGGTGGAGTGTTGATGAAGGAGAGGTGAGTGGAAGGAGTGAGGTATGCTTTGGACTTGTTGGCTTTGACGTTTCCAGGGCCGAATAACTGATGGGTCGTTAGTGGAGGTGCAGTTCTGAGTGGTGTCGGAAGCAGGTAGTGATCAAAGAGGTGGCCGAGAGTGGTTGGAGGAATGAAATGGAGAGAGCCAATGAGGGAACTGGGGCAGACAAGGAGTGGCTCAAGTTGAGAAATTGCAGTGACCACAAGGCTGCTAGACGTTGCTGCAGCAGAAGAGATGTTGAGGGGTGAGGGAGGACTGTTGTGGTGCGGAAGTGGCAATTGGAGCAGCGAACGGGGTTGGTGAGTGTGGGAGTCAGTGTTGGAGACGGTGTAATGGAACCTGAGAGTTGTGCAGTAGTTGCTGGTTTGAGTGCTTGGCGCATTTTTCTTGCAGCTAGTGTGGTGAGGAGGGCCCATTTGCTTTCTGCATCTGTAGGTTGATGAAGGGAAGGTTCTGAGGTGCTGCCGGTGAGGATTGCAAGGAGTTGATGTTGCATTTCAGTGGGTTGTGCCATTGTTGAAGCTTTCACCGGAGAAGAGGTGCTGAAGGGTGTCCTATAATGATGCTGCTGCAGGGATAGAGACTGCACGACGGAGGTGAGAGTGAGTGTTGAAGATGAGAGTGTGGTTGAGCATATGAGTGGCTTTTGCCAGAGCTTACCTTGCCACTACGTCGGGCCAACGAGCGAGCTGGCACCACGGTTTCGTTGGTGCTGCTGGTTCTGTTGTTGCCACAGTGATGCTGGTTGCGGTGCTCGACGTTTTGAAGGGAGAGGGTGAGGCTGAAGAGCGGGACATGCTTAGAGGTGATAGAAGGAGTGTCAGGGTGCAAATTGGTTGATGTTGATGCTATCAGTTGCTGGATCGTTGGCGAACTCGAGAAGGACACGATTACTGCTGCCACTGAAAAGCTGCTATTGATCATTGTTGCAAGCTGAGGTACGGAGGTGCGGGCGTGGTTTGGACGAGAGAGAAAAGCTGAACGATCAGAATGAGAACTGCTGCTGAAGGTGGATGCGGGACTTGAGGTCCGAGCATATGGTTGATGCAAGAATGAGTGACTGTAACTGGGCGCAGCACCAAAGCGCGGACGTGAAGTTTCTTGTTTTTTGAGGCATCAAGATCAGGATGCCGCGTCGATTTCCAGGCCGACGAGGCGCATCCGCTCTGATACCATGTCAGAACATTGTTTGAGGCAGTAGCTGCTGAGTGGGTGTGGTCCGAGGTGCGGGCGAGCCGCGAGGTAAGCCGCAACACCCGAGGCACGGGCTGGACCTGTTGGAGATGCCACAGCACTCTACGGATGAGCACGATGAGTCAGGAGATCACAGAAGTATGCGTGGGCGCAGTGCACATGCACGAGCGCTGAGAGACTGATCAGATGCGGTAAAGTTTGAAGAGCGAGCGGAATACGAATAAGTGGGGGCAGTGCCGAGGCGCGGGCCGAAAGGCCATTGCGCTGAGGCACGGGCCTGCAAGTTGGAGAAGCCACAGAGCAAAAGTGGGTGCGGTCCCGAGTGCTGGCGAGCCGGTAGGCGAGCAACGGCAACCGAAGGACGAGCACGAAGCTTGTATGGAAAGTCAACTGGAAGTGGACGCAGTGAGGGTGCAGGCAACTGTCACTCCTCACGGGCATTCCGCGAGATAAACAGAGAGTGGACGCGGTGCTAGTCAGCACGAGCGTTGATCAGAGATGAACAGGCCGAGGAGCACGAGGCAAAAGAGGAGCAACGGAGGAGAAGTGGGGGCAGGACAGAGCCCGGGCCGAGAGGAATCGCAATGAACCGATGGAACTGGTTAATAGAAGCATGCAATACAAGATGGTTAAGTACTAGGTCCTACGGAGCTATCGCTAGTCCTACGCTACTGGTTCCATCTCCTATGGTGGGCGGTACGAGACCAGCCGCCGCAGCCACTGTGCTACTGCTGCTGCTTGGTGCAGAGCGGCTTCGCCGATCCGCACAGGGAGAGAGCCGTTTCTTTGAGCGGACGTCCTGGTTGTCCCTGCTGGTCGTTGCTTGGTCGTGTAGTGGGGACCGGATCGCGCGCAGCCCATTGGAATGTTGACGCGGGAGGCTCTAATGGGCCTTGCTCCGCTACCGAGCCAGAGGGAGAGGGTCGTCGGTCGGTCTTCCCGCTCCGTTGTTCGATATCGTTGGCTTTGTGCAAGGAGGGAGATGACCGCAGCTATCCTTTTTACTGTTCTGGTCAGGGTGAGGGAGCTCAGCAAAGCTTGGGGATATGTCGGAGATGACAACTGACGGGCAGCAGTGGGGCGAAGCAATAAAATCTGAACTTGCGTCCCTTGCTGAAAATGGCACTTGGGAGTTGGTGGATCGGCCAGAGGGGGCGAAGGTGATCAGCGCCAAGTGGGTGTTCAAGGTGAAGTTCACCAAGGACAGCAAGGTGGAGAAGTATAAGGCGCGGCTAGTGGCGAAGGGGTACGCGCAGCGGAAAGGCGAACACTACGATGAGACGTTCGTGTCCGTTGCCAAGTTCACAAGCAGACCTCCGGTGCATTACACCGTCTCCAACACTGACACGCAGCGGAAAGGCGAACACTACGATGAGACGTTCGTGTCCGTTGCCAAGTTCACAAGCAGACCTCAGGCCTTGCAAGTTCACAAGCAGACAAGGAGATCTACCGCATCCTCCGGTACTTGTAGGCAACGCGACACACGCGCCTGAAGTACGACGGAAAGGGGAGGTCAGACCCCTTGCGGCTGGTCTGTTACACTGACACGGACTACGCAGGTGATGTGGAAAAGAGGAAGTCCACTTCTGGCTATGTGTTCTTCCTCGCAGGTGCAGCGGTCTCGTGGTGCAGCAAGAAGCAGTACTGCGTCGCCACCTCCACAGTGGAAGCGGAGTACATCGCTGTGGCCGAGGCGGTCAAGGAAGCGGTGTGGCTTCGCAGATTGCTGGGGGAGCTGGGCGTGCCGCAGCAGGAGCCTACGGTGGTTCAAGAGGACAACACCGGCTCCATCTCGCTGACCAACAACCCGACGCAGAACAGGAGGACGAAGCACATCGATGTGCGCTACCACTACGCGCGCGACATGGTGGAGAAGGGACAGGTTGTGTTGCAGCACTGCAGCACGAAGCACATGCTCGCGGATTGCTTGACCAAGGCGCAGCCCCAGGATCGGCATGTCATCAGCCTTGCAGGGCTTGGGTTGACAAGCTGTGAAGGGCTTGAAGGCGCAGGAGCGGACGAGTGAGAGTGAGAATGAGTCATCCGGCATGGAAGGTGCACGGGGGACATTGTTAAAAAGTGCCCCTTCCATGGATGCCGTTTGCCGTTTTCCTGGTTCGACCACTAGAGAGTGGTTGGATGTCTGATCGGATTGCAGATTTGGACTCCCTGGATTTTTCCATGTGGTTTCGAGCTTTCAGTTGCTCGATTTGGTTGAGAATTCAGAAAGTTAGCCCCATCCGAAGTTCGGGTGGTCGGCGGGTGGAATCTGGTCTCCGTCATTGGTGACGGGATTATTCCACCGCGGTGGTCCGAGTTCGTCTCCAAAGAGCTCCAAATGCACCAGGGGCATGAACGAAGTGACCAGGGGGATCTCCTTGACCAGGATGAACTTCTCCTTGACTTCTGGGCAAGGAAAGGCGCTCCGACGGGTCATCGTCGAAGCGCCTCCCGTTGCCTAGCGTGCAAGGCATGGTGGACGGCTCCACCAAGGGTTACTTCAACGGCCGTAGCAGGGGCTCTACTGCTCCGTTTTGGGCGTGCTTGGATGAGGTGGAAAGCTTAGATCACAGGCTATAAGAATCTGATGTAATCTCACCAAAATAACTAGCCATCAATGATTCTCAGCCTCTCTCAGTTTCCGCAACCTGGATTCTGCCAGAATTCTGCACTTGGTGTTGTGGCGACCCAAAGCACACACCTCCCTTGGAAGTCTCCTTGCACTAAGTAGCCGTGCACACTCAGGCAGTTTAGGGCATGCCAGGACAGTATTCCTGACACTTACGAGTAGAATGTATTGATGAAATGACTTCTACTGGTGCAGATTGAGGAAGGAGAGGACATCTTCTCCAGTATGAAGCAGATCAAGTTACTCGCCTTGTAGTGCAAGAATGTGGGATGGAAATTGGATGGCCCTAGCTGGCATATGGGGCTCTCTGACTATCATTATTGGAGGATGGGCAAGAGGAGAAGCTCACCTATGGTGAAGTTACCAAGTACATAAACAACCAGGTGCACCGTTGCAGCGGCGGTGAGGCATTGTCTTCCTCATCGGGCCTCGTTGCCAAAACACGCAATGATGGAAGTAGCGACAATGGGGGAACTAATCAAGGGCACTGGCAAGCAGGGTGACACAAAGGGTGCATGCTGCAACTACGGCAAGGAGGGACACTGGGTCTGCGAGTATCTGGACTACGTAGGAGCAAGGCACGGGTGAGGCAAAGTGAAATACTGGTTGGGGTGGGTGACACTGGGAAGGGAAAATATTCCAAACAGGTGTATCACTTGTGCCCTGATTCCACTTTAGAAAACAAATCTGAGCTTTGGGTCCCCAATGAACGTGTGAAGTTTGAAGCTGTGTGTGTCCAAAGAAGGCCAGGTCGAGATACGCAGTCATGGTGCAAGAGCACAAGAAAAGAGGGGCAGAGTGAACTGAGAAGGAATTTTAGTTTTCCTAGAATGAAAAGACTTGGGAAGGATGGATCGCAATGTCTTTGCTAACTACAATATTTCAAGGAACTACTCTGGAAGGTCATCCCCTTGAGACCTTCATCAAGAGGGAGGAAGTTAGAAACAAGAAACAGTAGGAGAGAAGGGTGGCTTGAAGCCAAGGATACAAATAAAGGGGTTTTCCAGCGATTCGCATAGCAGTGTGACATGGACAGGTTTGGTATTTGCAGAACTGTGCCTGGAAATTCTGAAAAGAGCAGCTATACTGGTCCAATGATCTTTGCATAATGTATGAAAAGTAAGTTTCATTGGGTCTACCTAGGATTGCCTTGCATCAACCGGGGTTATTTTGGTACGTCAGTGTACGTATGGGGAAGGGGGGGGGACCTTGCGACACTCAGCATAACAATATTTGATTCATAATATTTCATACATTTCTAGCTCTTTCAAGATTGTTACCGGTACGTATTGCTCATAAGATTTAATCTTGAAGATTGATCACTTGTAATCATAAAGAGAATGCAAGGGATTGCCTTTGCGCTGGTCGCGAGTGGGTACGCCCAGCAGAAGGTTGAACTCTGCGATGAAACCTTTGTACCGGTGGCAAAGTTTGCCTTCATCCACTCCATCCTCTCGGTGGCGGCGGCGTGCAACTACGAAGTCCATAAAATGGATGTGAAAACCGCATTCCTCAACGACGACCTGGACAAGGAGGTCTACATGGAGGTGCCTGAGGGGGTGGACGCACCGCCGGGGAAGGTGTGCCGGTTTTGCAAGGCACTCTACGGGCTGAAGCAAACGCCACTCATGTGGTACCTGAAAATGAACGGCTTCATGGCCGAGCTTGGCTTCAAGCGCTGCGAGGCGGATCACAGCATTTACGTGCAGAAGCAGCCGGGGTTGCACTAGATGGAGGAGTGCAACCCCATCGGTACACCCATGACCACCACATGTGAGCTGAGGTCGAGCATGGGGCCGAGCACGGATGAAGAGAAGGAGGAGATGGCAGATGTGCCGTACCAGTCCACGGTGGGGAGCATCATGTACGCCATGATGGCGACGCAGCCCGACGTGGCCTGCGCGGAGGGCCAAGTGAGCTACTATGTTGCTGACCCTGGGCCGCTACTTTGGCAAGCGGTGAAGCGGATCCTCTGCTATCTCAAGGCGACAAAACAGTTGTGACTTGTGTTTGGAGGGGGAGCGCGTGACGACTCCCTTGAGTTGGTCAGCTACTTTGATGCCGACTGGGCTGGTGATGTGGATGAAAGAAAATCAACGTCAGGGTACGTGTTTGTGCTTGGTGGTGGAGCAGTTTCATGGACACGCACGAAGCAAGACTGTGTGGCACTGTCCAGCACCAAAGCGGAGTACATCGCTCTCGTGGAAGCCGCAAAGGAGGCGGTGTGGCTGCGACGGCTGCTAAAGGAAACCAGGGTGCCGCAAAGAAAGACGAAGGTACTGAATGACCCAGGACCCGGTGCTGCACAGGAGGACTAAGAACATTGAGATCCGGCATCAGTACGTGCGGGACATGGTGGCAAAGGGAGATGCGACCATTGTGCATTGTGGCACTAAGCGCATGCTTGCCGACGCCACGGCCAAGGCACAGCCCAAGGACAGGCATGAAGTGAGCTGTATGGAGCTCGGTCTGCACTCTGAGGTTTGAAATGCTACAGGTTCCAAGGACAGGGCATCAAGGCTGCGGTACAAGGGGGAGATTGCTGACATGGTGTGCCCCTTGCCATGAGTGCCGTTGATTGTACTCCCTGGTTCAACCACTGGAGAGTGGTCGAACACCTGACCTGACTTTAGATTTGGATTCCTTGGAGTTTTCCATGCAAGATCGAGCTTTGAATTGCTCAACTCGAGTGAGTATTCAGAAAGTTAGCCTAGCCCGAAGTTCGGGTGTTTGGCGGGTGGAATCTGGTACTCGCCATGGGTGGCAGGATAATCCACCGCCAGTGATCCGATTTCGTCTCCAACGAGCTCCAAATGCACCTGGGCCATGAGTGAAGTGACTAGAGGGAATTCCTTGACCAAGATGACCTTCTCTTTGAATTATGGCCAAGGAAAGGCGCTTCGACGGGTCATCATCGAAGCGCCTCCCGTTGCCTAGCATGCAAGGCAAGGTGGACAGCTCCACCAAGGGTTACTTTGACGACCGTAGCAGGGGCTCTACTGCTCTGATTTGGGCGTTCTTGGATGTGTTGGAAAGCTTAGATCACAGGGTATAAGGATATGATGTAATCTCACTATGCTGAAGTAATAAAACGCATTTCCATTCAGTTATACTGAACGTGACATGTTCTGCCCACTCCTATCCGTGATCCCTGTGCTCCACACTCTTCACCAAAGGTGTCCATTGGCTGCCCCAAATATTGATAGCGTGCATCAACAAGAGCTAGGCATCCTTGAGGGTGCCCCTACACCCACTAGTGTCAACACACGTCCACATCTCCTTGGCCAGCCGCCGGCTCGACCTTGTCATTCCCGACCACCATGGACTTGTTGGACATGGTGTAGTTGATGAACCCAACCTTCTCGACCTGGGTATGCTCCTCCACTCTAGAGTCAAAGCATCTCCTATTATCCTTCTTAAAGTAGGGGTTCTGAGTGCTGTTGAGAATTACCTTCTTGCCTTTCGCGTCCCTGCTGCCGGTCTTTGCCTCCTCGGTGCACTTAAGGACCTAGTGGTCCTCCTCGTCACAGTTGCGACACGCACCCTTCTTGGCGCCCTTCTTGCTGCCGCCATGTCTGCCACCACCCTCGCCCCCACTTTTGCCACCATGCATTTTGGTGATGACGGTCAATGAGGAAGACGAGACTTCTTGCAGCTCCGTTTCTGTACCTCACCGTGGATGTACTGTACGACCGCGGAGTAGGTCAGCCTGTCCTCTGTCCATCCTCCCAAGACGGTGATGAGAGGACTTCAACTGTCAAGTTGGGCCATGAGGAGGGCCATCACCTGCAACAGCGTATCGATGTTCCACCTCATATCATTACACTATGAGGTGAGCAGTTAGATCCCCTACATGACGGAGATGACATCATCTCCCTCCTTGATTCTCACCGTCAGGAGTCGCTTCATCACAAAGATTTTCTTCACCAGCAACTTGGATTGATGGATGACGTAGAGTTTTTGTGAAGCTTTAGCTTCTAGATTACAGCCTTAGAAGTAGTCCCACTACAACTCAGCCATCTCGGACACAAGCAGCATGAGCGCCTCCGTGTTCTTCTTTGTGAAGGCCTCCTTCTGTACTTCCGTTGCCGTCGTTTTGTCGAGGGCTTCTGTTCCCTTCATGACCTCTAGTAGCCCCTTATGCATGAGGTGCAACTCAAAGTGCCACCTCCATAGCCCAAGGCCTGGGCCACCTACATACTTCTGGATGGGCTGCATCTCCTTCTGTGCCATTTGGGCAGTCTTTCGCTTAGGGACCTCAGTGTCTGATGGCGATGTCATCCCCGACAATAATCCCGTCTGTCGCAAAAGTCGTGGACGACGTGCAGACCGGTCAGGGCCGTGGGCCCATAACCCTATGTAAAACAAGTGTGTGGTGGTAGTTCCAATGTGGCCTGACTGGTCTTCTGTGTTCATGGCTACGTTTGTGCAGGTTCTGAGACTTTGCGTGAGCGTTCTGGTCACCTCACACTATGTTTGTGAGAGTTGGAAAGAGTTGTGAGACAGTCATTTTTGTGAAGGGAATAATGCAATTTTGCTTCTTTTTACATGGACGTGATCTGAAAATTTATAGGGCTAGTAATGATCTTGCCAATGCATCATACCGTGCACAATTCGGATCACTGTAGCTCCTGCTATCTCAGTCGAAGCGCGACATCCCCATCCAGCCGCTCAGTCGGCGGCCCGCACCATGTTTCCCGCTGAGGCACCCTCACACATCAAGGACCCATCAAAATTCCATTATGAAGGCACAGATATTTCTACAAGTAGTGGCGGTGCCCCTCGCACCTTTGGGGTCTGTTTTGATGAGTTAATCACTGATTTTGGTGATGGGAATTGATGTGGTTCGAAACCAGTTTGTGGACATGCAGTTGGAATTTTGACCAAGTCCTCGAGGAACCAAACGTACTATTAAGTTTCAGACTCCGAGCCAGTATTTTTAGCTAAGATCCTTAGTAAAAACTTGCACTAGTGACATCTGATGAATCAATTGCCGGAGGGACTCGGTGATCCTCCAGGGCAAAACCACATGTATCTTTGTTACTCGTTCCGGTCGATTATTCACTGGCAGTCCAATTGCAGCCGACTCTCAGAGCGGTCGCACACACCTCAACTTTGGAAGCCCATATCTCCCTTGTTACTTGTCCGCCGGTGAAACAACTTCCACCGAATTCAGCGACTGGTAAACTTTGATGGGCAATCCTCCGTTTTAGGATCTGAGCAATCCTCGAGCGGCTAGATCCAACTGCGAGGATTTTCCTCTCTGTGGCGGCTCACTGACGCCTCCCGGAGCTGCACTTGGGCATGCAAAGGGGCAAATCTTCAACAATTACTGCTTCTCTAAGCAAAAACACAAAACCACTAGTCGATCTCCTTGTGTCCAGATCTCCGCCCCAATCTGTGTTGTTGTTGCCGTTGAAGGTCAGGCTAAGGCTGCTGTCGCTGTCGAGGTAGCGCAGCACACGCTTGACCGCCTCCCAGTGTGGCACACCCGGGTCGGCGCAGAACTTGCTCACTGCTCCCACTGCTTGGCTGATGTCGACGTG
Organism: Penium margaritaceum; assembly: GCA_023375785.1. Classification (NCBI taxonomy): domain Eukaryota; kingdom Viridiplantae; phylum Streptophyta; class Zygnematophyceae; order Desmidiales; family Peniaceae; genus Penium; species Penium margaritaceum. The sequence continues at coordinate 199,876 of SZWC01002304.1, read as the reverse complement.
CGTGCCGATGGATGCATACGTGAGGCTCCCAACTGTTGCCTGGTGTGGTACCACCTCCATGCGGATGCTATGTTGCTTGCCTGCGTGATTCTCATATTCGCTCCCAATTCCAGTGGTGTCGCCGCCTTCCGTGCACCTCCCATGTTGAAGCCCTTGATGATGTCGCTCAAGATCCTAGGTCTGCTGTTGCCAATCATGCTTCACCTGGAGACCCAGGTAGCTCAGCTCTCCCATGTCAAACCTGGTTGCAAGGGACTGCTTAGAAACTTTGAGGAGAGTCTTTGAGTCAGAGGCAATAAGCAAGTCATCAACAAGGAGCAGGATGGTGACATGGCTTTCATCGTGCGTGCACCCATAGACCGCATGACCTCCCCCGTTCTGCACAAAACTAAGGCTAGCCAGCTGCTCATCAATCTTGTGGTACCATGCACGCGGCACTTGCTTCAGGTTGTAGAGTGCCTTACAAGCTTGCACACATGATCCTACCGTCCTTCCACCACATACTCCTCCGCCTGGTCCATGTACACATCCTCCTCAACGTCACCATTTAGAAATGCACACGTCACATCCAACTGGTGCACGTCCCAGTCCATGGCAGCGGCAAGAGCAAGGATTGCACGCATAGAGGGAAAAATTTCCACGGGTACGAACGTTCTGTTGCAATCCATACCCTCAGTATGCGCATACCCCTTCGCAACCAGCCATGCTTTGTACCTGAGCACCTTACCATTAGCTCCGCACTTGTGCCGAAAGATCCACTTGCAGCCGATCACCCGACTGCCACTTGGAGCTTTCTCAAGAGTCCAGGTCTTGTTCTTCATGAGTGCCTTATACTCATCGTCTGCTGCGACACGCCAATCTGCTGCATTGTCACTGTGCATGGCTTTGCTGAACGTTGTTGGGTCATCAGCGACGGTGAGGAAGAGGAGCTCAAAGTCTGACGACTCTTATGAAGATGAAAATATGCACAAGTTCAGTAGCTCCTCCAGCGGCCTCTATTTACTTGCGAGGTGCTCAGATCACCACAGAAGCTCCACAGGACCATGTGTACCATGGTTGAAGCGTGCAGACCTCTGTGGCAGTTGTTGTTGCTTGCTCGGCTGCTCCTCCTTTTCTGCTTCGGTTTCCGGCTGCTTTGCCTCCTCAGCTCCCTCTGCTGCCCTGTCACCACTACCTTCCGCACGCTCCTCTTCAGCTGCAGGCTCTTCGGCTTCCACTGGCTCAAGAGCCGGTGCAACCGTGACTGCTTCCATAGGGCTCCATATCGAGCCCTTCACGTCCACTTGAACACCACGTCACGGCTGCGGAGAATCTTCCTTGCGACGAGGTTGTACAGCCGGTATCCCATGGTGTCATAGCCAAGGAAGGTATCCTTCACACCCTTGGCATCCAGCTTGTTGCGGTTAGCGGCAGGCACATGGATAAATGCGCAACACCCGAACACCTTTAGGTGCGTGACAGTTCGCTTGCATTTTTTCCATGCCTCCTCCAGTGTCATCAGCGGCACGGCGCCTGTCGGGCTCAGGATTTCCAGGTTTACGGCGGTGTTGACTACCTCTACCCAGAATGTTGGCAGGAGCTCAGTGTCCTTGAGCATGCTGCGGACACGCTCCATGAGCGTGCGGTTGGCACACTCAGCCACACCATTCAGCTGCAGTGTTGCGGGTGGTGTCACCTCGTGTTGGATCCCCTGGTTGTTGAGGAAGTCACGGAAGTCTTTAGAGAGGTACTTGCCTCTGCCATTTGTGTGAAGCACCTTCAGACGCCTGCCATTCTCATTCTGTGCAGAAGCCAACCTTGCCTTGCATGCGTCAAGCACTCATCCTTCCCGGCCAGAAAGAACACCCATGTCTTTCGCGACTTGTCATCAATGAACATGACAATGTACAACTTGCCAGACAAGGACTGTGATGGGATGGGACCACACACGTCACAGTGCACAAGAGAGAGAAGCTCAGCTACTACCTTTCCCTCCTTAGAGAATGGAGAGTGGGCTTGCTTCCCTTTGATGCAGCTCTCGCAGGCCGAGGCACCGGGCTGCTTCACATCCTTCAGCTGCAGGCCACGCACCATCTTCTGCATGGAGATGATTCCGCCGAAACCGAGGTGTCCAAGCCGGCGATGTCACAGGCCGATGTTATTGTCTCCCACTCGCGCAGCTGCTCCTGAGCTCGGTGTCCTTCTTCTTCTGGCATTTGCATGCCCAATGACCTGGCTTCTTGTAGTAGTGGCACTTTCCGTTCTTCTTTCCTCCACCTCTGCTACCGTTGGTTGATGCAGCACCACCCTCGTGACTAATGTTGGTGACAAGGGCTACGTCCATTCCGCTTCCTCCTTCTCCCTCCTTGCGGTGCTCCTCCTTGAATAGCAGGCTCTCCTCCACGTAATCAAGTAAGAGCTTGTCACCACACTGGTCTAGGGCATCAAGTAGAGGAGTGTAGCTGCTAGGAAGGCCAGAGAGGATGGTCAACATGAGAACACGTTCCTTGACATGGTCCTCAATCGCAGCAAGTTGGTCTGCCAAACCTTGCACCACGTTGAGATAATCGATCATGGAGTCTGTCTCATCCATCTTCACTGTGTGAAAACGACGACACAGCCGAATGTTCATGAGGATTGACTTGGAAGCATAAGTGGACTCAAGGTTGTTCCAAACATCTTTTGGGGTGAAGATGCCACGGACAAGGAGTTGTTGCCGTTCATCGAGGTGGAGGTAGATGGTGGCAAGGGCACGGTCCTGCTTCTCGCGGTGGGGCCTTGGCAGCCGAGAGCGAGGTTTCAACAGAGTCAGTCTCACTCACTTGGCTTCAGAGTCCCTTCTTCATGAGCACCATCTTCATGTTGTTTCTCCAGTTGAAGAAATTCTTGCCTTCAAACTTGACGATGTTGCCACCGGCCACCAAAGAAGCGGATGTTGCCATGTTGACTGCAACATTGGCCCACAAACAGCCTCTCTCACACACCAATGTGCAAGGGATGCCTCAAGGATGGGTCAAGGCCTTGTTCCAATAGCACTGAAAGAAAGAGCCCTTAGGGAGATGATCAGGCTCACCAAGAGCCACTAGGTAGGAAGAATTTTGTGTGAGGGACAAGTTGCAGGTTGCATAGACAGAAATACGGAAGCGTGTGAAGTTATGTACAGAGTGCGAATGGCTGGTTTGACTCATGGATGAGAAAATGCAAAAGCATAGATTTTTAACAAGCCTAAGTACAGTCCATTTGGCGCATGGAGCTGGAAGAAACACCCTATCAAAGTTCACCTTCTAGCACACTTCTAGCCTAGCGGGATGAGCGGCAGTGTCACTCTCACACAAGGGAATTACCATCCCTGCCATGTGCACGACCAATAATCTTGATGGGGACCTTCGTTGAACCTCCTCAAAGGTTCTCCTGTGGCCTTTCTACAATGAAGGCCGCTCCAAGCCTTCCTGCCCAATGATTCTGGCCGTCATTGGTGCAGGTCGTGCAAGAGCCGTCACTTGAACCGGACCCAGTGCGACCAAACCTTGATAATCCATATCTCCCTCAAACGGACTCTGAATTGAGTTCCGTAAAATTCTACAGTACAACGAATACATCCTCTATGCATCTGCGGTGCCTGATTATTTTGATCGAGCAACCCACTTTGGTCACTTTTTGGCACCCTATATCCATCATTCTCCTACTTTGCAAGAATAAAAATCACACTACTCCACACTGTGCCCTCAGCTGCTGAAAGCGATGTGATATTAGCGGCTTCATCAGGAAATCTGCCACTATCATGCTTGAGGGGCAGAACTTGATGTGTCCCACCTCCTTTGCCACATGCTCACGGACAAAGGAGTAGCGCAAGTCGATGTGCTTGGTGCGGGTGAGGAACTCTGCATTCTTTGTGAGTGTGATGCTGCTCATGTTGTCACTAGATGGTCGTTGCATTTGTCTTCTGCTGCCCAAGACATTCCAGCAGCTGATGTAACCACACTGCTTCCTTTGCTGCCTCACTCAAATCGATGTACTTTGCCTTAGTGGAGGAGAGAGCAACGCATTTGTGCTTCTTGCTCCTCAAGCTGATTGCTGCTCCTCCAAGCAAAAAACACAAACCACTAGTCGATCTCCTTGTGTCCAGATCTCCGCCCTAATCTGCGTTGCTGTAGACGACAAGGATGGGGCTGTTTTTGCAGTTGAAAGTGAGGCTAAGGTTTCTGTTCCTGTCAAGGTAGCACAACACGCACTTGACTTCCTCCCAATGCGGAACACCCGGGTCGGCGTAGAACTTGCTCGCTGCTCCCACTGCTTGGCTGATGTCGAGGCGTGCCGATGGCTGCATACATGAGGTTCCTGACTGCTACTTGGTATGGTACCACCTCCATGCGGCTGCCCTACTGCTTGTCATGAAGAGCCCGCGTGAAGCTCAACATTGGTCCCACTTCTAGTGGTGTCAACACCTTCCGTGCACCTCTCATCTTGAAGCGATTGACAATGTCGCTCATGTAAGTGTTTTGCGACAGCTCCAAGATTTGCTATTTCCAATCACGCTTCACCCAGTGACCCCACAAGTAGCATGGCTCTCCCATGTCCTTCATGTTGAACCAGGGTGCAACGGACTGCTCAGAACTGTCAAGGAGGGACTTTGAGTCAGAGCCAATAAGCAAATCGTCAACATAGAGCAGGATGATAACCTGGCTTGCGTCCGGTGTGTACCCATGGACCGCATGATCTGCCTTGTTATTCACAAAACTAAGTCTATCCCGCTTTTCATCAATCTTGTGGTGCCATGCACGCGGCACTTGCTTCAGGTTGTAGAGTGCCTCCACAAGCTTGCACACATGATCCTCCTTCCCTTCCACCACATACCCCTCCGGCTGCTCCATGCACATCCTCCTCAAGGTCACCATTGTTAAATGCACGCGCCACATCCATCTGGTGTACCTCCCAGTCCATGGCAGCAACAAGAGCAAGGATTGCAAGGATGGAGGGAAACTTTGCAATGGGTGCAAACGTCTTGCTGTAATCCACACCCTCAGTCTACGTATGCCCCTTCATGATCAGCAATGCTTTGTACCTGAACACCTTACTATCAGCACCACGTTTGTGCTGGAAGATCCACCTGCAACAGATTACCAGGCTCCCACGTGGAGCTGTCTCGAGAGTCCAGGTCTTGTTCTTCATGAGTGCCTTGTGCTCCTCATCTGCTACGACATGCCAATCTGCCACATCGTCACTGAAAATAGTCGGAAATACTTGCTGTCTGACCTCGAGTCTTGTTCCAAAGGGGTCCTGGATAGTCCAAGAAGAGGTCTAGAACATCTCTCGCAAGAGAGAAAAAATAAACGGTCCAACGGTGTTCTACGAACCGTTACCGACCAAAGTGATGAAGAGTCACTCGCGTCCGGCTAGCGAAGAAGCTGTTGTACTGAGTTTTTTTATCTGTTCCTTTGTATATATGGAGGATGTTTATTCCCTCCAAAGATTAACCAGAATAGTTCTTCCCATCCTGTTGCCCCTTGGTTCTACGGCTTCACGGTCGTGTCCTTGCTCTGCTCGTCCCTCGCCCATCTTGCCTTCGCCAACCACTCCCAGCTTACAGCTCTAAGCTCTGACACTCTGGCTCCTTCGCTCAGTGCTTACCGACCCATCACTCACTTCGCTCTCGCTTTCTCTCACTGTCTCCTGTTTACCTCGCACCTTCAGTGTCTCGGCTCCCTACAAGTTCTGCGACTAACTCCTTAGGACCACTCACATTTTTGCCACTTCGCTGATGTAACTATACATGTTTCGGTGCTTCTGTTTGCTTCTCCTATTGCCGTCTCTGCTCATTGCATTCTTTTGACATGGTATCAGAGCCTGAAGCAACATCACCTGCTGCCCCGTGACCCAGTCATCGCTTCGCCTCCGCCATTACCTTACTCCTCCATCCAGCATTCATCTGCCGCCGCCACCGCCACTTCGGGCTCCTCAGCTTCGTCAACAGCAGACGTCAGCAGCTTCTTTTGGACTCCTCCTCACGCTGGAGTGACGACTCATTATCATGATCAAACCCTTCACCCATTTCGTGCCCGTGGTCAACGATCGGTGATTTGTCAACAACAGCCGCAAGAAGCTCTCGAGCCGCCGCCTGCTGTCATCTTCTTGGAAGCTTGAAGTTTCTTGCTGCCCGCTGCCTACCGCCTCTCGTCTTTTCAGCCGCCGCAAGCGCTTCCACCTTCCTCATCTCCTTCATCCTCTTCATCTACTCCACCTGCCTTCGTCTCATTGTCATCATCTTTTCTAGCCGCGCTCCCGCATTGCCCCTTCTCATCGACAGTGGCAGTAGACCGCCATGTGCCGTTAGGACATCGGACACCACCAGTCTTCGTGCTCACACTTTGAGCCAACTGGGGAACAAGCCGTCACTCTCTTGACAGCTACGGACAGGCGTCACTGCCCAGTGAACGACTTCCCCTGCTGCAGCCAGCTTCCTCTCGCTGTCAGGATATCAGACACCACCAGTATTCCTGCCCGTTTGTCTTGGGCTAACTGGGGAACAACCTGTCACTCTCCTGACAACAGAGCAAGTGGTTTCCTTGTCCGCACCCACTGCCGCTTCCTTCACTGCTCTGCCATCCACCTCCTGCCATCACTACTCCATCTCTCTTATCTTCCTCCATCACCCTCGCCGTGACATTGTCATCCTCTTCAGCCTCCTCTCCATCAGCCTTCGCATATCCTCTTCACCACTCGCTAGCATTCATCACCTCCTCCATTCCATCTTCGCATCAGCCTCTGCCTCGTCATCATCAGCATTACTCCGCAGCACACCTGGTTTTGCCACTTTGCCCACTCTACCAGCCGTCGCTCTTCCGCCATCATTCACTTTCATCATCTCCTCGGCACAAGGATCCGCCCGGTCGCATCGCCCGTTTCGCGATGACCTGCGCCCACGACGAAACTTCCACAGTGCATGCGGCTCGCCCCTGCCCCCAGATTCAGCCATCATCTTCCGCATCATCATCAACAAACATCTACATCTGTGGCCAGCACAAGGATCTGCACGAGCTAGCTGCCCGCCTCACAGTAGCCTGCACCCACGCCGGCAGCAGATTTCTTGTAGTGCGTTTGCATTAGCCTTCCCCTTGCCGCATTCTATTCCTCTACTTCGAAGCGCATGTGGTTTCGCCCCTGTGCCCACTCCGTTATCAGTCGCTCCTTCGCCATCATTCGCTTCATCATCTGCTCGGCACATGGATGCGCCCAATCGCATCGCCTGTTCCGCGACGACCTGCGTCCACGCCAAAACTTCTGTAGTGCCCGTGGTTCAACCCTGCGCCCATCTCCTTCTTCATCAGTCTGTAGCATCACCGCAAGTACAACTCTCGGTCTTCTTCAAAAGAGATTATCATACTCGCTCAGGTTGTGGAAGACATTGGATCCTCCAATACAATGCCTTTCATCGCCAAAAGATCCCCTCTCCAAGTATTCCGGTTTCTCATCAACACTACCACCTACATCTACGGGCCAGTTAACTTCTCCACCTTCCCCCGACACTTCCTCTCACAATGTGAGCAGCTGATAATCTCTGCAAGTGGAGCTACCAATATTGTGCAGTGGTCACAAGACTTCTGTAATCTCTTCCACCTCTTCTACATCAAAGACATTCCAATCTCCTACACTCTTCAACATTACCCTCTCTACAAAGGAGGTGGACGCTTTCTTGCAAATTTCCACTCCACGCTGGTGCCCTTTGTGGAGGAAGAAATTCGGAGTGCACTACACTGTATTGCTGCTCCCATCTTCCATCCCCTTGTCCACAAACGCACACACACGCTTAGCGAAATATGGAAAGACCTACTTCATGCATGCTGTTGCCCCATTCCTCCACCTGCTCAAAAACCACCAATGTTGTAACACTGCCGAGTGGTGGCATTTGCTCGGGTCCGACTGGTTCGTGACTGCTACAAGAGCACCTCTCAGGGACCATACGCACGACCATCAAGTGCCCTGGCAGGCTCGAGGAGGAAGCCAAGCTTGTAAGAATCGAGTCAGATTCAGGGAGGGTGTTAGAAATGTTGGCTCTAGTGGATGTGGAGGCACCCTCAAGGATGCCTAGCTCTCACTGGATCACGCTACCAAGGTTTGGGGCAGCCAATGGACACCTTTGGTGAAGAGTGTGGAGTACAAGGATCACGGATGTGAGTGGACAGAATACATCACATTCAGTAGAACTGAATCGAAACACGTTTTTGTTACTTAGCATAGTCAGATTACATCAGATCCGTATAGCCTGTGATCTAAGCTTTCCAACACATCCAAGCACGCCCAAAACAGAGCAGTAGAGCCCCTGCTACGGCCGTCGAAGTAACCCTTGGTGGAGCCACCCACCTTGCCTTGCACGCTAGGCAACGGGAGGCGCTTCGACGATGACCCGTCGAAGCGCCTTTCCTTGCCCAAAAGTCAAGGAGAAGTTCACGCTGGTCAAGGAGAGTCTTCTGGTTGCTTCCTTTATGACCCTGGTGCATTTGGGGGTTGTTGGAGACGAACTCGGATCACTGGTGGTGGATTATACCGCCACTCATGGCGGGTACCAGATTCCACCCCCCCAACACCCGAATTTCGGGCTAGGCTAACTTTCTGAATACTCACTCAAATTGAGCGATTCAAAGCTAGAAGAAAAACTCCAAGGAATCCAAATCTAAAGTCAGATCAAGTGTTCGACCACTCCTCAGTGGTCGAACCAGGGAGTACCCTCAACGGCACTCATGGCAAGGGGCACACCATGTCAACAATCTCCCCCTTGCACCGCAGCCTTGATGCCCTGTCCTTGGAACCTGTAGCATTCTAAACTTCACAGTGGACACCAAGCTCCATTCAGCTTGCGTTGTGCCTGTCCTTGGGCTGTGCCTTAGTCATGGCATCGGGGAGCATGCGCTTAGTGCCACAGTGCACAATAGCTGCATCTCCCTTCGCCACCAACTACCGTGCGTAGTGATGACGGATCTTGATGTGCTTGGTCCTCCTCTGTAGCACCGGGTTCTGGGTGAGGTTGATGGCACTCATGTTGTCAACGTTGAGTACCGTCGACTTCCTTTACGGCACGCCGATCTCCTTTAGCAGCCGCCTCAGCCACACCGCCTCCTTTCCAGCTTCCGCAAGCGCGATGTACTCTGCTTCGGTGTTAGACAGCGCCACGCAGTTCTGCTTCCTGCTTGCCCATGAAACTACTGCACTACCAAGCACAAACACGTACCCCGACGTTGATTTTCTGTCATCCACATCACCAGCCCAGTCGGCATCGGAGTAGCCGGCCAACTTGAGGGAGTCGTCACGTGCTCCCCCTCCAAACACGAGCCGCGACTGTTTTGTCGCCTTGAGATAGCGGAGGATCCGCTTCACCGCTTGCCAATGCAACGGCCCGGGGTCAGCAACGTAGCGGCTCACTTGGCCCTCCGCGAAGGCCAGGTCGGGCCGCGTCGCCACCATGGCATACATGATGCTCCCCACTGCGGACTGGTATGGCACACCTGCCATCTCCTCCTTCTCCTCGTCCGTGTTCGGGCCTCGGGCCCATGCTCGAGCTCAGCTCACACGTGGTGGTCATGGGTGTGCCGATGTGGTTGCACTCCTCCATGTTGTAGCGGCGGAGCACCTCTTGCACGTACTTTGCCTGCCCCATCTCGAGCGTGCGTGCCTTGCGGTCCCTCTTGATGGCGACGCCAAGGTAGTACTCGAGCTCGCCCATGTCGGTCATTTTGAACCGACCGCCCAGCTGTCACTTCAGGTTCACCAACTCCTCCATGTCGGACGACACGAGGATGAGATCATCCACTTAGAGTGCCACGATCTGGTGCAACCCCGGCTGCTTCCGCACGTACACGCTGTGATCCGCCTCGTAGCGCTTGAAGCCAAGCTCGGCCATGAAGCCGTCCATTTTCAGGTACCACATGAGTAGAGCTTGCTTCAGCCCGTAGAGCGCCTTGCGAAGCCGGCACAGCTTCCCCGGTGGCACGTCCACACCCTCCGGCACCTCCATGTAGACCTCCTTGTCCAGGTCGCCGTTGAGGAACGCAGTTTTCACGTCCATTTGGTAGACTTCGTACTCGCGCACCGCCGCCATCGAGAGGATGGAGTGAATGGAGGTGAACTTCGCCACCGGCGTGAAGGTTTCATCGTAATGTTCACCCTTTCGCTGGGCGTACCCCTTTGCGACCAGCCCCGCCTTGTGCCGCTCGACCTTCCCCTCCTTGGTGAGCTTCTTCTTGAAGATCCACTTGGAGCCGATGATTTTCGCACCCTCCGGTCTGTCAATCAGCTGCCAAGTACCGTTCTCTTCGTGGGAGGCGAGCTCAGATTTTATGGCTCCCTCCTACTCAGCGCCATCCTTGTGCTGCAACGCTTCCTTGACGGCCTCGGGCTCCTCTTGCGCAAAGAATGCTCGAGCAAACCCAGTCCAGGTGCCCTGTGCGGCATCGTACCGTTCTGCCGTCCTTCTTGCGCGTCCACGTCTCCGGGGCTGCTGCTGTTGAGGCTGCTGCTGCTGTTGTTGTTGTTGTTGCTGTCCTCTCACAGTGCCACTCACACCGCTGGCCTGCTCCCCCTCTCTCGGGGACCGTGGAGATTCGGGATCACTCCCCGCCTCCTCGTTCGGCTCCACTGCTGCCGGTGTTTCGGACTCAATGTCCGACTCGGCTGAATGCAAATCAGCCGCTCCCCCATCCCCCGGATGGTTATCGCCGGTTGGAGCCACTCGGACGTCACCCTCTTTTGCGTCCTCCGGCGTCTCCCCTTCGAGGAGTGGCAGCTGCTCCCCCCCCCCTTGGAGAGACCCGTGTCCTTGTCCTTCCAACAGCTATCCTTGTTGAACGTGACATCGTGCCTCTTCACGATCTGTTGCTTCCGCGGTTCGAAGAGCCGGTACGCTTTGCTCCCGCTCTTGTACCCGACGAAGATGCACCGGCGAGTCCGCGGGTCCAGCTTGCCCCGCCCCTCCCGTGCCTGCACAACAGCATGTGCAACACAACCAAATGTGCGGAGGTGTGCCACAGTTGGCTTCCTCCCGCTCCACACTTCTTGTGGTGTCTTCCACACCTTGGACTCCGTGTCTTTTAGCGGCTTTGTCGGTGTCAGATTCATGATGTACGCCGCTGTCCGTGCCGCCTCGCCCCAGTACCGCTGCGCGAGGCCAGCTTCACTCAACATGAACCGGACCATGTTGAGGATGGTGCAGTTTGCCCTCTCAGCGATGCCGTTCTGTAACGGAGAATGTGGCATAGTTTTCTGCCACGCGATCCCCTTGATCTTCATCCATGCCGAGCAGCCCTCGTACTCGCCGCCGTTGTCGCTCCGGAACGCCTTCACCTTCAAGCCTGTTTGCTGCTCCACTGCCGCCACAAATTCCTGCATACAAGTCAGGACAGCAGTCTTCCTCTTGATGATGTAGAGGTAGAGCTTGCGGCTGTGGTCGTCGATGAAGGTGACGAAGTAGCGAGCACCCCCAATGGAGCTCTCGAATGGTCCACACACGTCAGTGTGGACCACCTTTAGCTTTGCTGATGCACGCGTCCCTTTGCCATCAAACGGCTGCCGTGTCACCTTGCCAACCACGCATGGCTCGCACATAGCATTCCTGGCTACATCGAGGCCCTTGACCTCAAGGCCCCGCACCACTTCCTTCTTCGCCATGTCCCTCAGAGTTGAAGGAGCGATGTGACATAGGCGGCGGTGCCATAGGTCCAGATTTCCTTCATCCTTTGTCACGAGGTTGACGGCGTCAGTCCTTACCGCATCGGCAAGGACCTTGGTGCGAAGAAGGTACAGGTCCTCCTCCCTCTTGCCACATGCAATCACCTCGCCGTCCCCCTCCTTCCGGATGATAACCTCCCTCTTGTTGAAGAGTACCTCGAGCCCCTTGTCGGTAAGGCGACTCACTGACAGCAGGTTTGCCCTAAAGTTGGGCATGTGGAGTACGTCGTAGATGGTGCACGGAATGAATTTCCCATTCACCACCGACTCGATGCGTACATTGCCTTCGCCCGCGGCCAACTCCGTTTTGCTGTTGGCCACTGTCATGCGCCGCTCGGTGGCGCCGTAGGTGACGAACGCTGCCCGGTTGCATTGTGTGTGGCGGCCTGATCCGGAGTCGATCACAGTGACTTCCGGATCTGTCAAGTCGGTAGACTCCCTGGCCATCATGGCTTGGGTGTCCTTCTTCCCGCCCTTCCTGGGCTTGTCCGACTTCTTGTTGGGGCAATCACGTGCGTAGTGGCCCTGTTTGCCACAATTGTAGCACCCCCCTTGTTGTCACCTCTCTTGGTGCCCTCGTTAGCACCCTTCCCCTTCTTGCCTCCCCCTCCACCTTGAGGACGGACAGCATAGGCGAAACTCGATGTTGCCCCACTCTCTCTCCCACCACTCCGCATCCATTCGTTGCAGACGTACTCAGCCACCTTCGGGTACTTCAGCTCATCGGTGGACCAGCCACCAACGACGATAATCATGGGACTCCAACTGTCCGGCAAGGCCAGGAGGAGGATCATGGCTTGCAGCTGAGGGTACCTTCCATCCGGTGGCTATGCACTCGGCAGAGAGGGACTCAATCTGCTGCAGGATCTCCATGATGTCGTCGCCTTCGTTGGCTCGGAGGGTGACGAGCCTCTTGAAGACAAAGAGCTGGTTAGCAAGGTTGGTAGACTGGTAGATGGTGCAGAGCTTCTTCCAGGCCTCTGTGGCCTCCGTGCATCCTTGAACGAGGGAGCGCTGCATCAGAGCAAGCGCATACACCAACAGCGCAAGCGCCTTCTTGTTGCGCTTCTTGTATGCTTCCACTTCCTCCGGCGTCGCGGTATCCGGAGGGGCAGTTTCTTCACCCTTGACCAGCTCAAGCAGGCCCTTGTCATCGAGGAAGACCTCAAACTACCACCTCCACAGGTAGAAGCCAAGCCCGTCGAACTTGGAGACGCCGATGCTCTCTTGCTCGGTCGGTGCCATGGCGCGCGGCGGTAGCGTGAACGTTGTAGAGCTAGGGTCCTTCTAGGCACGTGGGCCCATAACCATTTGTTGTCTCTTGTGGGTGGAGGCACCCTCAAGGATGCCTAGCTTTCACTGGATCACGCTACCAGGGTTTGGGGCAGCCAATGGACACCTTTGGTGAAGAGTGTGGAGCACAAGGATCACAGATGTGAGTGGGAAGAACACGTCTCATTCAGTAGAACTGAGTCAAAACAAGTTTTTGTTACTTAGCATAGTGAGATTACATCAGATCCTTATAGCCTGTGATCTAAGCTTTCCAACGCATCCAAGCACGCCCAAAACAGAGCAGTAGAGCCCCTGCTACGGCCGTCGAAGTAACCCTTGGTGGAGCCGTCCACATTGCCTTGCATGCTAGGCAACGGGAGGCGCTTCGACGATGACCCGTCAAAGCGCCTTTCCTTACCCAGAAGTCAGGGAGAAGTTCAGCCTGGTCAAGGAGAGTCTTCTGGTTGCTTCCTTTATGACCCTGGTGCATTTGGGGGTTGTTGGAGACGAACTCGGATCACTGGTGGTGGATTATCCCGCCACACATGGCGTGTACCAGATTCCACCCCCCCCAACACCCGAATTTTGGGCTAGGCTAACATTCTGAATACTCACTCAAATGGAGTGATTCAAAGCTCGATCCTGCATAAAAAAATCCAAAGAATCCAAATCTAAAGTCAGATCAGGTGTTCGACCACTCCTCAGTGGTCGAACCAGGGAGTACACTCAACGGCACTTATGGCAAGGGACACACCATGTCAACAAGAAATACTTACTCTCTGACCTCGATTCTTGTTCTGAAGGGGTCCCGGATAATCCAAGAAGAGGTCCAGAACATCTCTCACAAGAGAGAATAAATAAACGGTCTAACGGTGTTCTACGAACCGTTACCGACCAAAGTGATGAAGAGTCACTCGCGTCCGGCTAGCGAAGAAGCCGTTGTACTAAGTTCTTGATCTGTTCCTTTGTATATATGGAGGATTTTCATTCCCTCCAAAGATTAACTAGAACAGTTCTTCCCATCCTGTTCCCCCTTGGTTCCGCGGCTTCGCCGCCGTATCCTTGCTCTGCTTGTCCCTCGCCCATCTTGCCTTTGCCAACCACTCCCAGCTTACAGGTCTTCGCTCCGACACTCTGGCTCCTTCGTTCAGCGCTTACCGACCCATCACTCACTTTGCTCTCACTTTCTCTCACTGTCTCCTGTCTACCTTGCACCCTCAGTGTCTCGGCTCCTTGCAAGTTCTACGACTAACTCCTCAGGACCACTCATGCTTCCATCACTTTGCTGACGTACCTGTGCATGTTCTGGTGCTTCTGCTTGCTTTTTCTATTGCCGTCGCTACTCATTGCATTCTTCTGACACAAATGGCTTTGTTGTATGTCGTTGGGTCATATGTAACAGTGAGGAAGAGGAGCTCAAGGGGAGAAGGCTCCTGTGAAGACAAAAAGTGCATAGATTGAGCAGCTCCTCCACCGGCCTTTGTTTTCTTGCAAGGCGCTCGGATCGCCACAGTGGCTCCACAAGAACATCTGCGCCATGGTTGAGGCATGCAGACCTCCGTGCCAGCTGCTAATGCTTGCTTAGCTGCTCCTCCTTGTCTGTTGTGGTTGCCGGCTGCTTTGCCTGCTTAGCTGCCTCTGCTGCATTGTCACCACTACCTTCCGCACGCTCCTCTTCAACTACAGGCTCTTCGGCTCCCACTGGCTCAAGAGCTGGTGCAACCGTAACTGCTTCCTTAGGGCTCCATGTCCAGCCCTTCACGTCCTCCTTGAATACCACGTCACGGCTTTGGAAAATCTTGCATGGGGCAAGGTTGTATGAACGGTATCCCATGGTGTCGTACTCAAGGAAGGTAGCCTTCACACCCTCGGTATCCAGCTTGTTCCGATTAGCGGCAGGCACATGGATGAATGCACCACACCTGAGTACATTTAGGTGCATGAAATTTGGCTTGCGTCTTGTCCATGCCTCCTCCAGCCTCATCAATGGCACGGCATGTGTCAGGCTCCTACTTTTCAGGTGCACGGCAGTGTTGACTACCTCCGTCCAGAATGTTGACGGAATCTCGGTGTCCTTGAGCATGCTGCGGACAGGCCCCATGAGTGTGCAGTTGGCATGCTTAGCCACGCCGTTCAGCTGCAGTGTTTAGAGTGGCATCAACTCGTGTCAGATCCCGCAGTTCTTGAGGAAGTTGTGGAAGTCAGTGGAGATGTACTCTCCTCCGTCATCGGTGCAAAGCACCTTCAAATGCTTGCGACTCTTATTTTGTGCAGTAGTCAACCATGCCTTGAATGTGTCAAAACAATCACCCTTCTGATCCAGAAAGAACACCCATGTCTTCCGTAACTTGTCCTTAATGAACGTGAGAAAGTATAGCTTGCCGGACAAGGACTGTGATAGCATGGGACCACACACATTAGAGTGCAAAAGAGAGAAAAGCTCAGCTGCCGCCTTCCCCCCCTTAGAGAATGGAGAGTGGGCTTGTATCCCTTCGATGCAGCTCTTTTAGGCAGACGCACCGGGATTTTTCACCTCCTTCAGCTGCAGGTCGTGCACAATATGCTGCATGGAGATGACTGTGCCAAAGCCAAGGTGTCCAAGCCGGCAATGCCACAGGCCGATGTCGTTGTCTCCCACTCTTGCAGCTGTTGTTGAGGCAACTCCCTTCTACAATGCCACAAAAAGATGGTAGAGGCCATCGTTGTTGTCCACCTTTGCAAGCACCTGGACTACACGTGTTGAGATGGTGCAGCCATCACTCTCAAAGCGAACCTGCTGGCCTTGGGAAATGAGAGATGAAATAGAGAGGAGGTTAGCAGCCAGCCCGGGAACAAGGAGCACCACCTTCACACAACGTTCCACGTGCTTACTCTGGACAGAAAAATAGAAGACAGTCTCACCCTCTCCCACCGTCATGTGCACATTATTGTCACCCATGTATACTCAACGAGGTTCAATAGCGGAGTGGACAGCAAACCACTCTCGACGACAAGTTATGTGCTGAGTGGCTTCTGAGTCGATGATCTACAACTAGGCAGTGTTGGCAGAGACATGCAGGACCTGGATGGTGTCCACGAATCCACTCTCCCAATCAGCTATGTTGGCAGAGGCGTTGGACGGTTTCCCCACTCCCACCCCAGTTGGAAGGTCTGCCTCCTTCTTTTGGCATTCGTGTGCCCAATAGCCTGGCTTCTTGTCATAGGGACACTTGCCCTTTTTGTTCCCTCCATCTCTGCTGGAATGCATAGAGGATGTCTTCCTAGATCTGTGGCTGGATATAGAGGATGAAAATAGGATGTCTTCCTGGATCAGTAGCACTTCACATAACTCGATTCGGAGTCCGTTTGAGGGGGATATGGAGTTTCAAGGTCTGGTGGCAGTGGGTCAGGTTCAAGTCACGGCTCTTGTACTACCAGCACCAATAGCGGCCACAATTATTGGCCAGGAAGGCTTGGAGCAGCCTTCAAGGTAGAAAGGCAGCAAAGGACTTTGAGGGAGGTTGAAGGAAGGTTCTCACTAAGATTATTGGTTGTGCACATGGCAGGGATGGTTATTCTCTTGTGTGAGAGTGTGACTGTCGCTCATCCCGCTACACTAGGAGTGTGCTACGCGGTGAACATTGACAGGTTGATTCTTCCAGGTCCATGGGCCAAATGAGGCATACTTGGGCGTGTTAAAAATCATTGCTAATGTACTTGCTCATTCATGAGTCAAAGTAGACATTTGTGCTCTCTACACAATTTTATATGCTTCCGTATTTGTCTCTGCAACCTGCAACTTGTCTCACATACAAGTAGTCCTGCCTAGTGGCTCTTGGTCAGCCTGATCACCTCCCTGAGGGCTGTCTAAGATTTTATCAGTGGTACTAGAGCTAGAACAAGGCCTTGCCTCATCTTTGAGGCATCCCTTGCACGCTGGTGTGTGAGAGAGGCTGTTTGTGGGCCAACATTGCAGGCAATATGGCAACATCCCCTTATGTTGTGGCTGGCGTCAACATCCCCAAGTTTGAAGGCAAGAACGTCTTCAGCTGGAGTAACAACATGAAGATGGTGTTGATGGAGAAGGGAATCTGGAGCCACGTAATTGAGACTGACTCTGTTGAATCCTCCATCTACGCTGCCGAGGCCCATACCCACCACAAGAAGTGGGGCCGTGCCCACGCCACCATCTACTTCCATGTTGTCGAATGGGGCGTCGCCCTTGTCCACGGAATCCTCACCAAAGAAGAGGTTTGAAACAAGATGGAGTCCACCTATGCTTCCAAGTCAATCCTCATGAACATGCAGCTTTGTTTCCGTTTTCACACCGTGAAGATGCATGAGTTGGGCCACATGATTGATTATCTCGACATGGTGAAAGCTTTGGCTGACCAGCTTGGTGCGATTGACGTCCCTGTCCGGGAACATGTTCTCATGCTGACCATCCTCTCTGGCCTTCCTAGCAGCTACACTCCTCTGATTGTTCCCCAGGACAAGTGTGATGACAAGCTCTCACTCGATGATGTGGAGGAGAGGGTGCTGTTTGAGGAAGAGCGTCACAAGGAGGGAGAAGGAGGAAGTGATAGAAGCTTGGGCAGCCCTCAGGAAGGTGATCAAGCTCACTAAGTGCCGCCTAGGGAGGACCAACTGTTTGTGAGAGGGATTTGCAAGTTGCACAGACAGAAATTACGGAAGCGAATGTAGGTCTGCAGAATGTGAATGTCTGAATCGACTCTTCAGTGAGAAATTTTATAATCACAGCTTTCGAACAAGCCCTTATATGCCTCATTTGACCAAGGTTGCACTGAGATCTACTCTGTCAAAGTTGACCCTCTAGCACACTCTACTAGCCTAGCGGGATGAGCGGCAGTCACCTTGTCACACATGAGAATTATGTCTCGCACGACCTGTACGGCCAATAATTGTGGACTGGTCCTTCCTTGAAGTATCCTGGATGTCCTCCAGCCATCTTTTCTCCTTGCCGCTCTCAGCCGTCCTGGCCAATAATCCTGCCGCCTTTTGAGCTCAAAGTGCTCAGGTCGTCACTTGAACCCGACCCATGATCTCCGAGCTTTGGAAATCCATATCTCACTCAAACGGACTCCAAATTGAGTTCCATAGGGTGTGTTGGAACCTGTGAAACATCCTCTATGCAACTATTATTCCACATGATTTTTATCGAGCAACCTATTTTGTCACTTTCTGACACCCTTATTTCCATCATTCTCCCACTTTGCGAGAATAAAAATCACACAAGTCCGCACTGTCGCCTCAGCTGCTGAAAGTGGTGCGCTGCCAACGGCTTGGTCAGGAAGTCTGCCAACATCATGTTTGAAGGGCAGAACTTGATCTGCACCACCTGCTTTGCCACAAGCTCACGGATGAAGTGGTACCGCAGGCTGCTTCACTCAGAGCGATGTACTCTGCTTAGGTGGAGGAGAGGGCAACACACTCTTGTTTCTTGCTTCTCCAACTGATTGCACCTCCCCCGAGCACAAACACAAACCCACTGGTCAACCTCCTTGTGTCCATGTCACCTCCCCAATCTGCATCGCAGTAGCCGATGAGGATGGGGCTGTTGTTGCCATTGAAGGTGAGGCAAAGGCTGCTGCTCCTATCGAGGTAGTGCAAAGCCCGCTTAACCGTCTCCCAATGCGGCACGCCTGGATTCGCGTAAACATTGCTGAGAACTCCCACTGCTTGGCTGATGTCGAGGCGCGTACATGAGGCTCCCAACTGCTGCTTGGTACTGCACTACTTCCATGCGGATGCTCTCTTGCATGCCGCAGGAGTCTGCGTCATGATGAGCTTTGCTCCTACTTCTAGTGGTATTGCGGTTTTGTGTGCTCCTGCCATGTTGAAGCCCTTGACGATGTCGCTCACGAACGTGCTATGCGACAACTCCAAATTCTACTGCTGCCGGTTGCGCTTGACCTGAAGGCCAAGGTAGTAAATCAGCTCTCCCATGTCTTTCAAGTCGAACCTGGAAGCAAGGGACTGCTTCACATTGTCCAAAAGAGACTTGGAGTCAGATGCGTTGAGCATATCATCAATATAGAGCAAGATGATGGCTTGGTTTGCCTCTTGTGTGCGCCCATAGACAGCATGGTCAGCTTCACTGCGCACAAAGCCAAGGCCGGCGACCTGCTCATCCATCTTGTGGTAGCATGCTCGCGATGCTTGCTTCAGGCCGTAGAGGGCCTTCACAAGCTTGCACATCAATTCCTCCTTTCCCTCAACCACATACCCCTCCGGCTGCTCCATATACACATCCTCCTCGAGGTCACCATTCAGAAATGCACAGGTTACATCCATTTGGTGCACCTCCCAGTCCATAGCAGCAGCAAGAGTGAGGATCGCTTGGATGGATGGGAACTTTGTGCCAGGTGCAAAAGTCTCATTGTAATCCACACCCTCAGTCTGTGCATACCCTTTTGCAACCAACCGTGCTTTGTACATGAGCACCTTACATTCCACACCACGCTTGCGCCTGAAGATCCACCAGCACTCGATCACCCGACTTTCGCGTGGAGCCTCCTCGAGAGTTCAGGTGTCGTTCTTCATGAGTGCACCATACTCCTCAGCTGCTACGGCACGCCAATCTGCCGCCTCGCTACTGTGCATGGCTTCAGCGAATGTTGCTGGGTCATCGGTGACGGTGAGGATGAGAAGCTCGAGGTCAAAGGAATCCTGTGGAGATGAAAAAGTGCACAGGTTCACCAGCTCCTTCAGCGGCCTCTGTTTGCTTGCGAGGCTCTCGGATCACCTCAGCGGCTCCTCACTGTCCTTTGCACCTTTGTCGATGCGTGCGGACCGTCATGGCAGCTGCCATATGTTGCTTGTTGCTCCTCGTCATCAGATGCAACTGCTGGCTCCTTCTCCTTCTCAGCTCCCTCCACCTCCTTGTCGTTACCTCTGTCACCGCCATCTTCCGCACCACCATCTTCTGCTACCGGCTCTTCTCCTACTTCTGGTACAACTGCAGGAGTAAGTGGATCTGTCGACATAGGGCTCCAAGTCCAGCCCTGCATGTCCTCTTTGAAGGAAACATCACGGTTGCGGATGATCCTGCGTGCGACGAGGTTGTAGATGTGGTATCGCATGGTTTCGTAGCCGAGGAAGGTAGCCTACACCAACTTTGCGTCCAGCTTGTTACATCTGCCGACTGGCACGTGCATGAATACACCACACCCGAAGACTTTCAGGTGCATCACTGTTAGCTTGCGTCCTGTCAAAGCCTCATCCCGTGTCATTTGCGGCACAGCGCGTGTAGGGCTCCGGATTTTCAGGTACACGGCAGTCCCGAATGCTTCCGCCCAAAAGGCTCGCAGGAACTCCGCGTCTTGGAGCATGCTGCAAACTCGCTGCATGAGCGTACGGTTTGCGCGTTAAGCCACGCCGTTCAGCTACGGTGTTCCAGGTGGGGTGACCTTGTGCTTGATCCCGCGACGCTTGAGGAAGGTGCGGAAGTCAAAAGAGGTACTCTCCTCCATCGATGCGAAGCACCTTCAATCGCCTGCCACTCTCATTCTGTGCAGCAGCAATCCACACCTTGAAAGCATCAAAGCACTCATCCTTGCCAGTCAGGAAGGACACCCACGTCTTCCTCGACTTGTCATCAATGAACGTGACAAAGTGCAACTTGCCAGACAAGGACTGTGATGGCATGGGACCGCACAAATCAGAGTGAACGAGTGAGTGAAGCTCAGCCGCCCCCTTCCCTTCCCCCGTGAAAGGAGCGCGGGCTTGCTTCCCTTCAATGCAGCTCTCACAAGCCGATGCACCAGGCTGCTTCACCCCCTTGAGCTCCAGGCCGCGGACCATTTGCTGCATGGAGATGATGGCCCAAAAGCCGAAATGACCGAGCCGACAGTGCCACAGGAGTATATCATGTTTTCCCTCTCTCGCCACCAACGCTGAGTCGGCTTCCTTCTCCGACGCCACGTAGAGGCGGTAAAGACCACCCTCCTTGTCCGCTTTTGCAAGAACACGCCTCGCACTTGCACAGATGGTGCAGTCACAATTCTCAAAGCGAACCAGCATGCCTTCGGAGATGAGAGATGAGACAAAGAGGACGTTAGCTGCCAGTCTCGGAACATGGAGCACCCCCTTTACATGATGTTCCATGTGCTTGCCCTCAACGGAAGCACAAAACACAATCTCACCCTCCCAACCCACTGATGGATATGAGAGTGCCAGAAAGTGACAAAAACAGGTTGCTAGATAAAAATGATCTGGCATGACAGTTGCATAGAATATGTTTCACAGGATCCAACGCACTTTACGGAACTTGATTTGGAGTCCGTTTGAGTGAGATATGGATTTCCAGAGTTTGGAGATCATGGGTCGGGTTCAAGTGACGACCTGAGCACTTTGAGCTCAAAAGGCGGAACACTCATTGGCCAGGACGGCTGAGAGCGGCCTTAAAGGAGAAAAGGTGGCTGGAGGACCTCCAAGAGACTTCAGGAAAGGTGCAGACCACGATTTTTGGTAGTCCAAGTGGTGTGAGACATAATTCTCTTGTGTGACAAGGTGACTGCCGCTCATCCCGCTAGGCTAGGAGAGTGTGCTAGAGGGTAGACTTTGACAGAGTGTGTCTCAGTGCTCTCTAGGCCAGATGAATCATATAAGGGCTTTTTAGAAAGCTGTGACCATGTACTTCATTAGTCAAGAGTTGATTTAGACATTCACGTTCTCTGCAAACCTACATTCACTTCCGTAATTTCTATCTGCGCAACCTGCAACTCCCTCTCACAAACAGTTGGTCCTGCCTAGGCGGCTCTTAGTGAGCCTCATCACCTGCCTGAGGGCTGCCCAAAGCTTCTCTGAATGGTATCAGAGCTAGAACAAGAATTTGTCTCTTCCTTGAGGCATTCCTTGGACCCTGTTGTGAGAGAGTCATTTGTGGGCTGACCGCTGCACTACCATGGTGACATCCGCTTCTGTGGTGGCTGGCGTCAACATCGCCAAGTTTGAACGCAAGAACTTCTTCAACTGGAGATACAACATGAAGATGGTGCTGATGGAGAAGAGTATCTGGAGCCAGGTGGATGAGAAGAATAAGGAACCAGCAGAAAGCTCCCTCTCTCCTGGCGAGGCCCGTACCTACCGCGAGAAGTGTGACCACGCCCTCGCAACCATCTACCTCCACCTTGCTGAACGGCAGCAACTCCTCGTCCGTGGCATCCTCACAAAAAAAGAGATTTGGAAAAACCTTGAGTCCACTTATGCTGCTAAGTCAATTCTCATGAACATGCAGCTGCGTCGTCACTTTCACACTGTGAAGATGGATGAGTCCGGATCCATGATTGACTACATCAACATGGTGAAGTCTCTCTCTCTGACCAGCTTGCTGCGATTGAGGACCCTGTCAAGGAGCGTGTTCTCATGCTAACCATCCTTTCTGATCTTCCTAGCAGCTACACTCCTCTCATTGTTGCCCTGGACCAGCGTGGTGACATGCTCTCCCTCAATGATGTGGAGGAGAGCCTGCTGTTTGAGGAGGAGCGGCGCAAGGGAGAAAAGTGCGGAAGCGGACTGGACATCACTCTCATCACCAACTCTGGTCATGGGAGTGGTGCTGCACCAACCAGGAGCAACGACAGAGGAGGGAAGAAGAAGGGGAACTGCCACTACTGCAAGAAGCCACGACATTGGGCGCACAAATGCCGGAAGAAGAAGGCGGATCTTGCGGCTGGAGTAGGAGCGGGGAAACAGTCCGACGCTTTCGCAAACGCTGCAGATTGGGAGAGTGGATTCGTGACAACCATCCGGGTCATGCACATCTCTGACAACACCGCCCTGTTCTGGATCATCGACTCAGGAGCCACGCGGCACATGACATGTCGCCAGGAGTGGTTCGTTGTCTACACCGTCATTGAGCCTCGTCTGGTGTACATGGGGGACAACCATGTACAAATGGCGGCTGGGGAGGGTGAGATTGTGTTTTGTGCTTCCGTTGAGGGTAAGCATGTAGAACGTCATGTGAAGGGGGTGCTCCATGTTCGGGGGCTGGCAGCTAACCTCCTCTCTGTCTCATCTCTCATCTCTGAAGGCATGCAGGCTTTCTTTGAGAATGGTGGCTGCACCATCTCTGCCCGTGCAGGCCGTGTGCTTGCAAAACCAAACAAGGAGGACGGTCTTTACTGCATCTAAGTGGCGTCGGAGGAGGAAGCCGACTCAGCGTTGGCGGAGAGAGAGGGAAAATTCGACATCAGCCTGTGGCACAGCCGGCTTGGTCACCTCGGCTTTGGCGCCATCATCTCCACGTAGCAGATGGTCCGCGGCCTGGAGCTTAAGGGGGTGAAGCAGCCTTGTGCATCGGCTTGTGAGAGCTGCATTGAAGGGAAGCAAGCCCGCGCTTCTTTCACGGGGGAAGGGAAGGGGGCAGCTGAGCTTCTCTCACTCATTCACTTTGATTTACGCGCTCCCATGCCATCACAGTCCTTGTCCGGCAAGTTGTACTTTGTCACGTTCATTGATGAAAAGTCGAGGACGTGGGTGTCCTTCTTGGCTGGCAAGGATGAGTGATTTGATGCTTTCAAGGTGTGGATTGCTGCTGCAGAGAATGAGAGTGGCAGGCGGTTGAAGGTGCTTCGCACCGACAGCGGAGGAGAGTACCAATTCCAATGACTTCCACACCTTCCTCAAGCGGCGCGGGATCAGGCACGAGGTCACCCCACCTGGAACACTGCAGCTGAACGGCGTGGCTGAGCACGTGAACCGCACGCTCATGGAGCGTGTTCGGAGCATGCTCAAAGACGCGGAGATCCCGCCAACCTTTTGGGCGGAAGCGGTCAACACTGCTGTGTACCTGAAAAACCGGAGTCCCACGCGCGCCGTGCCACTAATGACACTGGAGGAGGCGTGGACAAGACGCAAGCCAACAGTGACGCACCTGAAAGTCTTCGGGTGTGGCGCATTCGTGCACGTGCCTGCTGGCAACCGCAACAAGCTGGACGCAAAGTCAGTGAAGGCGGCCTTCCTCGGCTACGACACCATGGGATACCGCCTCTACAACCTCGCTGCTCGCAAGATCATCCGCAGCCGCGACGTCGTCTTTCAAGAGGATGTGAAGGGCTGGACTTGGAGCCCTATGACTGCTATTCCACTTGCTTCCGCACTTGTACGTGAAGTGGGAGAAGTTCCGGTTGCAGAAGAGGACAGTGCGGAAGATGGCGGTGACAGCGGTAATGACAAGGAGGTGGTGGGAGCTGAGAAGGAGAAGGAGCTAACAGCTGAATCTGATGAGGAGGAGCAACAAAGCAACGTACAACAGCTGCCACGATGGTCCGCATGCATCACCAAAAGGTGCAAAGGACAGTGGGGAGCCGCTGAAGCGATCCGAACGCCTCGCAAGCAAACAGAGGTCGTTGGAGGAGCTGGTGAACCTGTGCTCCGTTCTACCACCAATGGAGTCGTCTGATCTCAAGCTGCTCTTCCTCACATTCACCGATGACCCAGCCATATTCGCTGAAGCCATGCGTAGTGCCGAGGCGGCAGATTGGCGTGCCGCAGCAGACGAGGAGTATGGTGCGCTCATGAAGAACGGCACCTGCATGTGGCAGCCGATGATTGGATTCTGGTGGATCTTCAGGCGCAAGCGTGGTGCGGATGGTAAGGTGCTGAGGTACAAAGCACGGCTGGTTGCAAAGTGGTATGTGCAGACTGAGGGTGTGGATTCCAATGAGACATTTGCACGTGTTGCAAAGTTCCCATCCATCTGAGTGATCCTCGCACTTGCTGCTGCTTTGGACTGGGAGGTGCACCAAATGGATGTGACTTGTGCATTTCTCAATGGTGACCTCAAGGAGGATGTGTACATGGAGCAGCCAGAGGGGTATGTGGTGGAGGGAAAGGAGGATTTGGTGTGCAAGCTTGTGAAGGCCCTCTACGGCCTGAAACAAGCCACGCGAGCATGGTACCACAAGATGGATGGGCAGCTGGCTGGCCTTGGCTTTGTGCGCAGTGAAGCAGACCATGCTGTCTATGGGCGCACACAAGAGGCAAGCCAGATCATCATCTTGCTCTATGTTGATGATCTGCTCATTGCATCTGACTCCAAGTCTCTTTTGGACGATGTGAAGCAGTCCCTTGCTGCCAGGTTCGACATGATGGACATGGGAGAGCCCAGTTACTACCTTGGCCTTCAGGTCAATTGCGGCCGGCAGCAGTAGACTTTTGGAGCTGTTGCGGAGCACGTATGTGAGCGACATCGTTAAGCGCTTCAACATGGCAGGAGGGCGCACGGCCGCTACAACATTGGAAGTGGGAGAAAAGCTGAGCATGACGCAGACTCCCCACGGCAGGCAAGAGAACAGCCGCAGAGAAGCAGTGCCGTACCAAGCAGCAGTTGGGAGCCTCATGTACGCAGTTGTCGGCACGCGCCTCGACATCAACCAAGCAGTGGGAGTTCTTAGCAAGTTTTGCGGGAATCCGGGCCTGCCGCATTGGGAGGCGGTTAAGCGGGCATTGCGCTACCTGGACAGCAGCAGCAGCCTTTGCCTCACCTTCAACAGAAACAACTGTCCCATCCTCGTCGGCTATAGTGACGCAGATTGGGGACGTGACTTCCCAATGTGTTGCCCTCTCTTCCACCGAAGCAGAGTACATCACACCAAGTGAAGCAGCAAAGGAAGTCTTTTGGCTGCATGAGCTGCTAGCAAGCCTTGGACAGCAGCAGACCACAGCCACCACAATCTACTGTGACAACATGAGCGCCATTGCTGTGACGAAGGACGCCGAGTTTCACGCCCGCACCAAGCACATAGACCTGTGGTACCACTTCATCCGCGAGCTCGTGGCAAAGCAGGTGGTGCAGATCAAGTTCTGCCCTTCAAGCATGATGCTGGCAGACTTTCTGACCCAGCCGCTGGCAGCGCACCGTTTTCTCGCAAAGTGGGAGAATGATGGATATGAGAGTTCCTGAAAGTGACAAAAACTGGTTACTCGATAAAAATCATCTGGAATGAAAGTTGCATAGAAGATGTTTCACAGATTCCAACGCACTTTACGGAACTCAATTCGGAGTCCGTTTGAGTGAGATATGGATTTCAAAAGTTTGGAGATCATGGGTCGGGTTCAAGTGACGACCTGAGCACTTTGAGCTCAAAAGGCGGCAGGATTATTGGCCAGGATGGCTGAGAGCCGCCTTCATGGAGAAAAGGCGGCTGGAGGACCTCCAAGGGACTTCAAGGAAGGTGCAAACCATGATTGTTGGTCATCCAAGTCGTGTGGGACATAATTCTCTTGCTTGACAAGGTGACTGCCGCTCATCCTGCTAGGCTAGGAGAGTGTGCTAGAGGGTAGACTTTGACAGAGTGTGTCTTAGTGCTCCCTAGGCCAGATGAGGCATATAAGGGCTTGTTAGAAAGCTGTGACCATGTACCTTCTCACTCAAGAGTCGATTTAGACATGCGCATTCCCTGAAAAAGTACATTTGCATCCGTAATTTCTGTCTGTGCAACCTGCAACTCCCTCTCACAAACAGTTGTTCCTGCCTAGGCGGCTCTTAGTGAGTCTGATCACCTCCCTGAGGGCTGCCCCAGTTTCCATCAACCACCGTTTGCACATGATTGTCCCCCATGTACACCCGACGAGGCTCGATGGTGGTGTAGACGACGAACCACTCCCGGCGACACGTCATGTGCCGCGTGGCTCCCCAGTCGATTATCCAGAACAGGGCAGTGTTGTCGGAGACGTGCAGGACCCGGATGGTTGTCACGAATCCACTCTCCCAATCTGCTCCATTCGTGGAAGTGTCGGATTGCTTTCCCGCTCCCACTCCAGCCGCAAGGTCCGCCTTCTTCTTCCAGCATTTACGCGCCCAATAGCCCGGCTTCTTGCAGTAGTGGCAGTTCCCCTTCTTCTTTCCTCCTCCACCGTTGCCCCTGGTTGGTGCAGCACCACCCCCATGTCCAGAGTTGGTGATGAGAGCGATGTCCAGTCTGCTTCTGCCCTCCTCTCCTTTGCGCCGCTCCTCCTCAAACAGCAGGTTCTCCTCGACATCGTTGAGGGAGAGCTTGTCGCTGCGCTAGTCCATGGCAACAATGAGAGGAGTGTAGCTGCTAGGAAGGCCAGAAAGGATGGTTAGCATGAGCACACGCTCCTTGACAGGGTCCTCAATCGCAGCAAGCTGGTCAGAGAGAGACCTCACCATATTGATGTAGTCAATCATGGATCCAGACTCATCCATCTTCACAGTGTGAAAGCAACGACGTAGCTGCATGTTCATGAGGATTAACTTGGAAGCATAAGTGGACTCAAGCTTTTTCCAAACCTCCTTTGGCGTGAGGATGCCACGGATGAGGAGTTGCTGCCGTTCGGCAAGGTGGAGGTACATGGTTGCAAGGGCGCGGTGACGCTATTCGTGGTAGGTACGGGCCTCGCCAGGAGAGAGGAGGCTTTCTGCTGGTTCCTTATCCTTCTCATCCACCCGGCTGCAAAGACCCTTCTCCATCAGCACCATCTTCATGTTGTTGCTCGAGTTGAAGAAGTTCTTTCCTTCGAACTTGGCGATGTTGACACCAGCCACCATAGAAGCGGATGTCGCCATGGTAGTGCAACGTTCAGCCCACAAATGACTCTCTCACAAGAGGGTGCGAGGAATGCCTCAAGGATGAGACAAAGCCTTGTTCTAGCTCTGATACCAATGATAGAAGCTTTGGGCAGCCCTCAAGGAGGTGATCAAGCTCACTAAGAGCCGCCTAAGCAGGACCAACTGTTTGTGAGAGGGAGTTGCAGATTGAAGAGACAGAAATTGTGGAAGTGATTGTAGGTCTGGAGCGAATGTAAATGTCTCAATCGACTCTTGAGTGAGAAATTAAATCATCACAGCTTTCTCACAAGCCCTTATATGCCTCATTTGACAAAGGGAGCACTGAGAACTACTCTTTCAAAGTTGACCCTCTAGCACACAGTACTAACCTAGCAGGATGAGCGGCAGTCACCTTGTCACACATGAGAATTATGTCTCGCACGACCTGCACGGCCAGTAATCGTGGACTGTGATAGAAACTGGGGCAGCCCTGAGGGAGGTGATCAGGCTCACTAAGAGCCGCCTAGGCAGGACCAATTGTTTGTGAGAGGGAGTTGCAGGTTTCACATACAGAAATTACGGAAGCAAATGTAGGTTTGCAAAGAACGCGAATGTCAAAATCGACTCTTGAGTGAGAAAGTACATCATCACAGCTTTCCAACAAGCCCTCATATGCCTCATTTGGCTAAGAGAGCACTGAGATCCACTCTGTCAAAGCTCACCCTCTAGCACACTCCTAGCCTAGCGGGATGAGCGGCAGTCACCTTGTCACACAAGAGAATTATGTCTCGCATGGCCTGCATGGCTAATAATCGTGGACTGGTCCTTCCTTGAAGTCTCTTGGACGTCCTCCAGCCGTCTTTTCTNGAACCTGTGAAACATCCTCTATGCAACTGTCATGCCAGATGATTTTTATCGAGCAACCTATTTTTGTCACTTTCTGGCACTCTCATATCCATCATTCTCCCACTTTGTGAGAATAAAAATCACACAAGTCCGCACTGTCCCCTCAGCTGCTGAAAGCGGTGCGCTGCCAGCGGCTTGGTCAAAAAGTCTGCCAGCATCATGCTTGAAGGGCAGAACTTGATCTGCACCACCTGCTTCGCCACGAGCTCGCGGATGAAGTGGTACCACAGGTCGATGTGCTTGGTGCGGGCGTGAAACTCGGCGTTCTTGGTCAGAGCAATGGCACTCATGTTGTCACAGTAGATGGTGGTCGCTGTGGTCTACTGCTGTCCAAGGCTTGCTAGGAGCTCACGCAGCCACACGGCTTCCTTTGCTGCTGCACTCAGGGCGATGTACTCTGCTTCGGTGGAGGAGAGGGCGATGCACTCTTGCTTCTTGCTCCTCCATCTGATTGCACTTCTCCCGAGCACAAACACGAACCCACTGGTCGACCTCCTTGTATCCAGGTCACCTCCCCAATCTGCATCACTGTAGCCGATGAGGATGGGTCTATTGTTGCCGTTGAAGGTGAGGCAAAGGCTGCTGTTGCTATCGAGGTAGCGCAGCACGCGCTTGACCGCCTCCCAATGCGGCACGCCCGGATTCGCGCAAAACTTGCTTAACACTCCGAGTGCTTGGCTGATGTCGAGGCGCATGCCGACTGCTGCATACATGAGGCTTCCAACTGCTGCTTGGTATGGCATTGATTCCATGCGGCTGCTCTCTTGCATGCCGCGGGGAGTCTACGTCATGCTCAGCTTCGCTCCCACTTTCAGTGGTGTTGTTGCTTTACGCGCTCCTGCCATGTTGAAGCGCTTGACGATGTCGCTCACGTACGTGCTTTGCGACAACTCCAAAGTCTGCTGCTGCCGGTCGCGCTTGACCTGAAGGCCAAGGTAGTAACTGAGCTCTCCCATGTATTTCATGTCAAACCTGGCAGCAAGGGACTGCTTCAAATCGTCCAAAAGAGACTTGGAGTCAGATGCAATGAGCAGATCATCATCATAGAGCAAGATGATGACCTGGCTTGCCTTTTGAGTGCGCCCATAGACTGCATGATCAGCTTCACTACGCACAAAGCCAAGGCCAGCCAGCTGCTCATCCATCTTGTGAACCTATGCTCGTGGTGCTTGCTTCAGGCCGTAGAGGGCCTTCACAAGCTTGCACACCAAATCCGCCTTTCCCTCCATCACATACCCCTCCGGCTGCTCCATGTACACATCCTCCTCGAGGTTACCATTCAGAAATGCACAAGTCACATCCATTTGGTGCACCTCCCAGTCCATAGCAGCAGCAAGAGAGAGGATCATTCGGATGGATGGGAACTTTGCGACAGGTGCAAATGTCTCATTGTAATCCACACCCTCAGTCTGCGCATACCCCTTTGCAACCAGCCGTGCTTTGTACCTGAGCACCTTACCATCCGCGCCACGCTTGCGCCTGAAGATCCACCGGCATCCGATCACCCGGCTGCCGCGTGGAGCCTCCTTGAGAGTCCAGGTGCCGTTCTTCATGAGCGCACCATACTCCTCATCTGTTGCGGCACGCCAATCTGCCGCCTCAGCGCTGTGCATGGCTTCAGCGAATGTGGCTGGGTCATCGGTGATTGTGAGGAAGAGAAGCTCGAGGTCAGACGAGTCCGTTGGTGGTGGAACGGTGCACAGCTTCACCAGCTCCTCCAATGGCCTCTGTTGGTTTGCGAGTCGCTCGGATCGCCTCAGTGGCTCCCCACTGTCATTTGCACCTTTGTTGAGGCTTGCAGATCGTCGTGGCAGCTGCTGTGCATTGCTTTGCTGCTCCTCCTCATCAGATTCTGCTGCCGACTCCTTCTCCTTCTCAGCTCCCTCCACCTCCTTGTCGTTGCCGCTGTCACCGCCATCTTCTGCATTGCCCTCTTCTGCTACCGGTACTTCTCCCACTTCACGTACAAGTGTGGGAGCAAGCGAAACTGCCGACATAGGGCTCCAAGTCTAGCCCTTCACTTCCTCTTGGAACACCACTTCACGGCTGCAGATGATCTTGCGTGCGGCGAGGTTGTGGAGGCGGTATCCCATTGTGTCGTAGCCGAGGAAGGCAGCCTTCACCGACTTTGCGTCCAGCTTGTTACGGCTGCCGGCAGGCACGTGCACAAATGCGCCACACCCAAAGACTTTCAGGTGCGTCACTGTTGGCTTGCGTCCTGTCCACGCCTCCTCCGGTGTCATGAGCAGCACGGCGTGCGTAGGGCTCCAGTTTTTCAGGTACACGGCGGTATTGACCGCTTCTGCCCAAAAGGTTGGCGGGAGCCCCGCGTCTTGGAGCATGCTGCGAACACGCTCCATGAGCGTGCGGTTCGCACGTTCAGCCACGCCTTTCAACTACGGTGTTCCAGGTGGGGTGACCTCGTGCTTGATCCCGCGACGCTTGAGGAAGGTGTGGAAGTCGTTGGAGAGGTACGCTCCTCCACCATCAGTGCGAAGCACCTTCAACCGCCTGCCACTCTCATTTTGTGCAACAGTAATCCACACCTTGAAAGCATCAAAGCACTCATCCTTTCTAGCCAGGAACGACACCCATGTCTTCCTCGACTTGTCATCAATGAACGTGACAAAGTACAACTTGCCGAACAAGGATTGTGATGGCATGGGACCGCACAAATCAGTGTGAACGAGTGAGAGAAGCTCAGTCGCGCCCTTCCCTTCCCCCGTGAAAGGAGAGCGGGCTTGCTTCCCTTCAATGCAACTCTCACAAGCCAATGCACCAGGCTGCTTCACCCCCTTGAGCTCCAGGCCGCGGACCATCTGCTGCATGGAGATGATGGCGCCAAAGCCGAGGTGACGAAGCCGGCGGTGCCATAGGCCGATGTCATGTTTTCCCTCTCTCGCCGTCAACGCTGAGTCAGCTTCCTTCTCCGATACCATGTAGAGGCGTTAAATACCGTCCTCCTTGTCTGCTTTTGCAAGCACATGCCCCGCACTTGCAGAGATGGTGCAGCCACCATTCTCAAAGCGAACCTGCATGCCTTCGGAGATGAGAGATGAGACAGAGAGGAGGTTAGCTACCAGCACCGGAACATGGAGCATCCCCTTCACACGACGTTCCACGTGCTTGCCCTCAACAGAAGCACAAGACACAATCTCACCCTCCCCAACCGCCATTTGCACATGGTTGTCCCCAATGTACACCCGACGAGGCTCAATGACGGTGTAGACAACGAACCACTCCCGGCGACACGTCATGTGCCGTGTGGCTCCCGAGTTGATGATCTAGAACAGGGCGGTGTTGTCGGAGACGTGCAGGACCCAGATGGTTGTTACGAATCCACTCTCCTAATCTGCGGCGTTCGCGGAAGCGTCGAAGTGTTTTCCCGCTCCCACTCCAGCCGCAAGGTCCGCCTTCTTCTGCCGGCATTCGTGCGCCCAATGGCCCGGCTTCTTGTAGTAGTGGCAGTTCCCCTTCTTCTTTCCTCCTCCGCCGTTGGTCCTGGATGATGTAGCACTACCCCCATGACCAAAGTTGGTGATGAGAGCGATGTCTAGTCCGTTTCCGCCCTCCTCTCCCTTGCGCCGCTCCTCCTCAAACAGCAAGCTCTCCTCCACATTGTTGAGAGAGAGCTTGTCGCTGCGCTCGTCTAGGGCAACAATGAGAGGAGTGTAGCTGCTAGGAAGGCTAGAGAGGATGGTTAGCATGAGTACATGCTCCTTGACAGGGTCCTCAATCGCAGCAAGCTGGTCGGAGAGAGACTTTACCATGTTGATGTAGTCAATCATGGATCCGGACTCATCCATCTTCACAGTGTGGAAGCGACAACACAGCTGCATATTCATGAGGATTGAATTGGAATCATAAGTGGACTCAAGTTTTTTCCAAACCTCCTTTGGCGTGAGGATGCCACAGACTAGGAGTTGCTGCCATTCGGCGAGGTGGAGGTAGATGAAGGCGAGGGCCCGGTCACGCTTCTCGCGGTAGGTACGGGCCTTGACAGGGGAGAGGGAGCTTTCTGCTGGTTCCTGCTCCTTCTCATCCACCTGGCTCCAGAGACCCTTCTCCATTAGCACCATCTTCATGTTGTTGCTCCAGTTGAAGAAGTTCTTGCCTTCAAACTTGGCGATGTTGACGCCGGCCACCAAAGAGGTGGATGTCGCCATGGTAGTGCAACGTCCAGCCCACAAACGGCTCTCTCACACAACAGGGTGCAAGGAATGTCTCAAGTATGAGACAAATCCTTGGTCTAGCTCTGATACCACTGATAGAAACTGGGGCAGCCCTCAGGGAGGTGACCAGGATCACTAAGAGCCGCCTAGGCAGGACCAACTGTTTGTAAGAGGGAGTTGCAGGTTGCACGGACAGAAATTACGGAAGCAAATGTAGGTTTGCAGAGAGCGCAAATGTCTGAATCAACTCTTGAGTGAGAAATAACATTATCACAGCTTTCTAACAAGCCCTTATACGCCTCATTTGGCTAAGGGAGCACTGAGATCCACTCTGTCAAAGCTCACCCTCTAGCACACTCCTAGCCTAGC
>SZWC01002304.1:158453-166798 GCA_023375785.1 Penium margaritaceum | reverse complement strand
GAAGCAAATGTAGGTTTGCAGAGAGCGCAAATGTCTGAATCAACTCTTGAGTGAGAAATAACATTATCACAGCTTTCTAACAAGCCCTTATACGCCTCATTTGGCTAAGGGAGCACTGAGATCCACTCTGTCAAAGCTCACCCTCTAGCACACTCCTAGCCTAGCAGGATGAGCGGCAGTCACCTTGTCACACAAGAGAATTATGTCTCGCATGGCCTGCATGGCTAATAATCGTGGACTGGTCCTTCCTTGAAGTCTCTTGGACTTCCTCCAGCCGTCTTTTCTCCTTTAAGGCCGCTCTCAGCCGTCCTGGCCAATAATCCTGCCGCCTTTTGAACTCAAAGTGCTCAGGTCGTCACTTGAACCCGACTCATGATCTCCAAACTTTGGAAATCCATATCTCACTCAAACGGACTCCGAATTGAGTTTCATAAAGTGCGTTAGAACCTGTGAAACATCCTCTATGCAACTGTCATGCCAGATGATTTTTATCGAGCAACATATTTTTGTCACTTTCTGGCACTCTCATATCCATCAGACTGGTCCTTCTTTGACTTCTCCGGGACGTCCTCCAACCGTCTTTTCTCCTTGAAGGCCGCTCTCAGCCGTCCTGGCCAATAATCCTGCCGCCTTTTGAGCTCAAAGTACTCATTTCGTCACTTGAACCCGATCCATGATCTCCAAACTTTGGAAATCCATATCTCACTCAAACGGACTCCGAATTGAGTTCTGTAAAGTGCGTTGGAACCTGTGAAATATCCTCTATGCAGCTATTACTCCAGATGATTTTTATCGAGAAACCTATTTTGTCACTTTCTGGCACCCTTATATCCATCAGGAAGCGGACTAGACGTAGCCCTTGTTACCAACATGAGTCACGTGGGTGGTGTTGCATCAACCAACTGTATTGGTGGTGGAGGGAAGAAGAAGGATAAGTGCCACTACTGCAAGAAGCGAGGCCATTGGACACGCGAATGCCAGAAGAAGAAGGCGGACTGTGTGATTGGGGTGGGATCAGGGAAAGAGTCGGATGCCTGCGCCAATGCCGCTGATTGGGGGAGTGGATTCATAAGCACCATCGAGGTCCTACATGTTTATGCCAACACTGCCTTGTTCAGGATCATCAACTTGGGAGCCACTTAGCACATGACCTGTCACCGGGAGTGGTTAGCACATGACCTATTGAACCACGCCGAGTATACATGGGTGACGATCATGTGCAGATGGCGGTGGGAGAGGGTGAGACTATCTTCTGTGCTTCTGTCAAGGGGAAGCACATGGAACGTCATGTGAAGGGGGTGCTCCATGTTCCAGGGGTGGCAGCTAACCTCCTCTCTGTTTCCTCTCTCATCTCTTAAGGGCTGCAGGTCCTCTTTGAAAATGGTGAGTGCACCATCTTAGCACGTGCAAGCCAGGTGCTTGCAAAGACAGACAAAAGAGATGGCCTCTACCGTCTTTTCATGGCAGCAGAGAGTGGAGCTGCCACAGTTGCAGCTACAAGAGAGGGAGACAACAACATCGGTCTGTGGCATCGACGGCTTGGACACCTCGGCTTCCGCTCAATGATATTCATGCAGAAGATGGTGCGTGGCCTGCAGCTGAAGGAGGTGAAGCAGCCCGGTGGGCCGGCCTGTGAGAACTCCATGGAAAGGAAGCAAGCCCGCTCTCCATTCTCTAAGGAGGGAAAGACGGCAGCTGAGCTTCTCTCTCTTGTGCAGTTTGATTTGTGTGGTCCCATGCCATCACAGTCCTTGTCCGGCAAGCTGTACTTTCTCACGTTCATTGATGACACGTCGCGAAAGACGAGGGTGTTCTTTCTGGCCGGGAAGGATGATGTTTTTGAAACATTCAAGGCATGGTTGACTACTACACAGAACGAGAGTGGCAGGCGTCTGAAGGTGCTTCGTACCAATGGCAGAGGCGAGTACCTCTCCAATGACTTCCGCGACTTCCACAGAAATCGCAGGATCCACCACGAAGTGGAGCCACCCGCAACACCGCAGCTGAATGGTTTAGCTGAGCGTGCCAACTGCACGCTCATGGAGCATGTCCACAGAATTCTCAAGGGCGCCAAGCTCTCGCCAACATTCTGGGCGGAGGCAGTCAACACCACCGTGCACCTGAAAAACCGGAGCCCGACACGTACCGTGCCGCTGATGACACTGGAGGAGGCGTGGACAGGATGCAAGCCAACTTTCACGCACCTAAAGGTGTTTTGGTGCGAAGCATTTGTCCATGTGCCTACTGCTAACCGCAACAAGCTGGATGCCAAGGGTGTGACGGCTGCCTTCCGTGGCCACGACACCATGGGATACCGTGTGTACAACCTCGCCGCACGAAAGATTGTCCGCAGCCATGATGTGGTATTCAAGGAGGACGTGAATTGCTGCACTGGCCCTGGAGCCAGTGGGAGCCAAAGGGCCTGTAATTGAAGGGGAGTGAGCATAAGGTAGTGGTGACAGGGCAGCAGAGGAACCGGGGAGGCGAAGCAGCTGGCAACAAAAGCAGACAAGGAGGAGCAGCCAAGAAAGCAGGAGCAACTGCCACGGAGGTCTGCCATGGTTGAGGTGCTGTGGCGATCCGAACGCCTCACAAGAAAACACAGGCTGCTGGAGGAGCTGCTGAACCTGTGGACTTTTTCATCTGCACAGAAGCTTGTCACCTTGATCTCCTTTTTCTCACTGTCAACGATGACCCAACGACATTCACCAAAGCCATGCGTAGTGACGATGCAGAAGATTGGCGTGTCACAGCACATGAGGAGTACAAGGCACTTATGAAGAAGAAGACCTGGACTCTGGAGCAACGTCCACGTGGCAGCGGGGTGATCGGCTGTAGATGGATCTTCCGGCGCAAGCCTGGTGCTGATGGTAAGGTGCTCAGGTACAAGGCACTGCTGGTTGCAAAGGGATGTGCACAGACTGAGGCTGTGGATTACAACGAGACGTTGTAATCCAGGTCAAGCGTGAATGGCACCAGAAGACCTTCGAGCTATCGCAGAGCACTAACGTGAGCAACATCGTCAAGCGCTTCAACATGGGAGGTGCGCGGAAGGTGGCGACACCGCTAGAAGTGGGAGCGAAGCTGAGAATCACACAGGCTCCTCACGGAGAGAAACATAGCAGCCGCATGGTGTTGGTACCATGCCAAGCAGCAGTCGGGAGCCTCATGTATGCAGCCGTTGGCACACACCTTGACATCAGTGAATCAGTGGGAGCAGTGAGCAAGTTCTGCGCCGACCTGAGTGTGCCACATTGCGAGGCGGTCAAGCGCATGCTGCGTTACCTTGATAGCAGCAGGAGCCTTAGCCTCATTTTCAATGGCAACAATAGCCCCATCCTCATCGGCTACAGCGATGCAGATTGGGGCACAGATCTGGACTAGTGGTTTTGTGTTTTTGCTTGGAGGAGCAGCAATCAACTAAAGGACCAAGAATCAGAAGTGCGTTGCTCCCTCCTCCACCAAGGCAGAGTACATCACTTTGAGCAAAGGAGCAAAGGAAGCAGTCTCGCTGAGTGAGCAGTTGGCAAGTCTTGGGCGGGAGAAAAGAACTGCAATGACCATCTACTATGACAACATGAATAGCATCATGCTCAGGAAGAACGTCGAGTTCCACGCTTGTACCAAGCACATCGACATGCGCTATCACTTTGTCAGCGAGGTCATGGCAAAGGAGGTTGTGCACATCAAGTTCTGCCCCTCAAGCATGGTGCTAACAAACTTCCTGACCAAGCCACTTGCAACACATGGCTTTCAGCAGCTGAGGGCACACTGTGGATTTGTGTGATTTTTGTTATCGCAAAGTGGGAGAATGATGGATATAGGATGCCAAAAAGTTGATGGATATGAGGCTGCTAGAAAGTGACAAAAACAGGTTGTTCGATAAAAATCATCTGGCATGGCAGTTCTATAGAGGATGTTTTACAGGTTCTAACGCACATTACAGAACTCAATTCGGAGTCCGTTTGAGTGAGATATGGATTTCCAAAGTTTGGAGATCATGGGTCGGGTTCAAGTGACGACCTGAGCACTTTGAGCTTAAAAGGCAGCAGGAATATTGGCCAGGACGGCTCAGAGCGGCCTTCAAGGAGAAAAGATTTGTTGGAGGGCCAACAGGAGGAAGGACCACTCCATGATTATGGGCCGTGCAGGTCATGGGAGACATAATTCTCATGTGTGACAAGGTGACTGCCGCTCATCCCGCGAGGCTAGGAGAGTGTGCTAGAGGGTCAACTTTGACAGAGTGGATCTCAGTGCTCCCTTGGCCAAATGAGGCACATAAGGACTTGTTAGAAAGCTGTGATGATGCACTTTCTCACTCAAGAGCCCATTCAGACATTTGCATTCCCTGCAAACCTAAATTTCCTTCCGCAATTTCTGTCTGTGAAACCTGCAACTCCCTCTCATAAACAGTTGGTCCTGCCTAGGGGGCTCTTTGTGAGCCTGATCACCTCTCTGAGGGCTGCCCCAGTTTACATCATTGGTATCATAGCTAGAAATCGGCTTTGTCTCATCCTTGAGGCACTCCTTGCACTCTGTTGTGTGAGAGAGCCGTTTGTGGGCTCAACGTTGCACTACCATGGCGACATCCGCTTTTGTGGTGGCCGGCGTCAACATCGCCAAGTTCGAAGGCAATAACTTCTTCAACTGGAGCAACAACATGAAGATGGTGCTGATGGAGAAGGGTCTCTGGAGCCAGGTGGATGAGAAGGAGAAGGAACCAGCAGAAAGCTCCCTCTCTCCTGTCGAGGCCCNTCTCATCCTTGAGGCACTCCTTGCACTCTGTTGTGTGAGAGAGCCGTTTGTGGGCTCAACGTTGCACTACCATGGCGACATCCGCTTTTGTGGTGGCCGGCGTCAACATCGCCAAGTTCGAAGGCAATAACTTCTTCAACTGGAGCAACAACATGAAGATGGTGCTGATGGAGAAGGGTCTCTGGAGCCAGGTGGATGAGAAGGAGAAGGAACCAGCAGAAAGCTCCCTCTCTCCTGTCGAGGCCCGTACCTACCGCGAGAAGTGTGACCGCGCCCTCGCAACCATCTACCTCCACCTCGCTGAACGGCAACAACTCCTTGTCCATGGCATCCTCACGCCAAAGGAGGTTTGAAAAAAGCTTGAGTCCATTTATGCTTTCAAGTGAATCCTCATGACTATGCAAGTGGGTTGTCGCTTCCACACTGTGAAGATGGATGAGTCCGGATCCATGATTGACTATATCAACATGGTGAAGTCTCTCTCCGACCAGCTTGCTATGGTCGAGGACCCTGTCAAGGAGTGTGTGCTCATTCTAACCATCCTTTTTGGCCTTCCTAGCAGCTACACTCCTCTCATTGTTGGCCTCAACCAGCGTGGCAACAAGCTCTCCCTCAACGACGTGGAGGAAAGCCTGCTGTTTGAGGAGAAGCGACGCAAGGGAGAGGAGGGTGGAGGCGGACTGGACGTCGCTCTCATCACCAACTCTAGTCATGGGGGTGGTGCTGCACCAACCAGGGGCAACGGTGGAGGAGGGAAGAAGAAGGAAAAATGCCACTATTGCAAGAAGCCATTGGGCATGCAAATGCTGGAAGAAGAAGGCGGACCTTGCGGCTGGAGTGGGAGCAGAAAAGCATTCTGACGCTTCCGCGAACGCAGTAGATTGGGAGAGTGGGTTCGTGACCACCATCCAATTCCTACACGTCTCTGACAACACCACCTTGTTCTGGATCATCGACTCGGGAGCCACGCGGCACATGACGTGTTGCCGGGAGTGGTTTGTCGTCTACACCGCCAATGAGCCTCGTCGGGTGTACATGGGGGACAATCATGTACAAATGGCGGTTGGGGAGGTTGAGATTTTATTTTGTGCTTCCGTTGAGGGCAAGCACGTGGAATGTCGTGTGAAGGGGGTACTCCATGTTCCGGGGCTGGCAGCTAACCTACTCTCTGTCTCATCTCTCATTTTCGAAGGCATGCAGGTTCGCTTTGAGCATGGTGGCTGCACCATCTCTGCAAGTGTGGGGCGTGTGCTTGGAAAAGCGGACATGGAGGACGGTCTTTACCGCCTCTATGTGGCATCGGAGAAGGAAGCCGACTCAGCGTTGGCGGCGAGAGAGGGAAAACATGACATCGGCCTGTGGTACCGTTGGCTTGGTCACCTCGGGTTTGGCGCCATCATCTCCATGCAGCAGATGGTCCGCGGCCTGGAGCTCAAGGGGTGAAGCAGCCTAGTGCATTGGCTTGTGGGAGCTGCATTAAAGGGAAGCAAGCCCGTGCTCCTTTCACGAGGGAAGGAAAGGGGGCGGCTAAGCTTCCTTAACTCGTTCACTCTGATTTGTGCGGTCCCATGCCATCACAGTCCTTGTCCGGCAAGTTGTATTTTGTCACGTTGATTGATGACAAGTTGGGGAAGACATGGGTGTCCTTCCCGGCTGGCAAGGATGAGTGCTTTAATGCTTTCAAGGTGTGGATTGCTGCTACATAGATTGAGAGTGGTAGGCGGTTGAAGGTGCTTCGCATCGATGGTGGAGGAGAGTAACTCTCCAACGACTTTCGCACCTTCCTCAAGCGTCGCAGGATCAAGCACGAGGTAACCCCACGTGGAGCACAGCAGCTAAACGGCGTGGCTGAATGCACGAACCGCACACTCATGGAGCGTATTTGCAGCATGCTCCAAGATGCAGAGCTCCCACCAACCTTCTGGGCACAAGCGGTCAACACTGCTGTGTACCTGAAAAACCGGAGTCCCACGCACGCCGTGCCGCAGATGACACCGGAGGAGGAGTGGACGGGACGCAAGCCAACAATGAAGCACCTGAAAGTCTTCGGGTGTGGCGCATTCGTGCACGTGCCTACCGGCAGCCATAACAAGCTGGACGCAAAGTCAGTGAAGGCCGCCTTCCTCAGCTACGACACCATGGGATACCGCTTCTACAACCTCGCTGCATGCAAGATAATTCGCAGCCGTAATGTGGTCCTTCGAAAGGACGTGAAAGGCTGGACTTGGAGCTCTATGACTGCAGTTCCACTTGCTCCCGCACTTGTACCTGAAGTGGGAGAAGTTCCAGTAGCAGAAGAGGACGGTGCGGAAGATGGCGGTGACAGCAGTAACGACAAGGAGGTGGAGGGAGCTGAGAAGGAGAAGGAGCTAGCAGCCGAATCTGATGAGGAGGAGCAACAAAGCAATGTACAGCAGCTGCCACGATGGTCTGCATGCATTGACAAAGGTGCATAGGACAGTGGGGAGCCGCTGAGGCAATCTGAGCGCCTCGTAATCAAAGAGAGGCCGTAAGAGGAGCTGGTGAACCTGTGCACCGTTCCACCACCAACGGAGTCGTTTGACCTCGAGCTTCTCTTCCTCACTGTCACCGATGACCCAGCCACATTTGCTGAAGCCATGCGCTGCGCCGAAGTCGCAGATTGGCGTGCTGCAACAGATGAGGAGTATGGTGCGCTCATGAAGAATGGCACCTGCACTCTCAAGGAGGCTCCATGCGGCAGCCGGGTGATCGGGTGCCTGTGGATCTTCAGGCGCAAGCGTGGTGTGGATGGTTCGACATGAGAGACATGGGCGAGCTCAGCTACTACCTTGGCCTTCGGATCAAGCGCGACTGGCAGCATCAAACTTTGGAGTTGTCGCAGAGCACGTACGTGAGTGACATGGTCAAGCGCTTCAACATGGCAGGAGCGCGCAAAGCCGCAACACCACTGGAAGTGGGAGCGAAGCTGAGCATGACACAAACTCCCCGCGGCATGGAAGCAGTGCCGTACCAAGCAGCATTTGGGAGCCTCATGTACGTAGTAGTTGGCACGTGTCTTGACATCAGCCAAGTAGTGGGAGTTCTCAGCAAGTTTTGCGCGAATCCAGGCGTGCCGTATTAGGAGGCGGTTAAGCGGGCGTTGCGCTACCTCGACAGCAGCAGCAGCCTTTGCCTCACCTTCAACGGCAACAACAACCCCATCCTCATTGCCTACAGTGACGAAGTTTGGGGAGGTGACCTGGACACAAGG
This sequence comes from Penium margaritaceum, assembly GCA_023375785.1. Taxonomy (NCBI): domain Eukaryota; kingdom Viridiplantae; phylum Streptophyta; class Zygnematophyceae; order Desmidiales; family Peniaceae; genus Penium; species Penium margaritaceum. Next base: position 158,811 of record SZWC01002304.1, on the reverse strand, counting down.
AGGTCGACCAGTGGGTTTGTGTTTGAGCTTGGGGGAGGTGCAATCAGTTGGAGGAGCAAGAAACAAGAGTGCGTTGCCCTCTCTTCCACCGAAGCAGAGTACATCACACTGAGTGAAGCAACAAAGGAAGCCGTGTGGCTGCGTGAGCTGCTGGCATGCCTTGGGCAGCAGCAGACTGTAGCAACCACCATCTACTGTGACAATGTGAGCACCATTGCTCTGACCAAGAATGCAGAGTTTCACGCCCGCACCAAGCACATCGACCTGCGGTACCACTTCATCCGTGAGCTTGTGGCAAATCAGGTGGTGCAGATCAAGTTGTGCCCTTTAAGCATGATGTTGGCAAAATTTTTGACCA